>CM046338.1:8331107-8533607 GCA_025403435.1 Artocarpus heterophyllus | reverse complement strand
GTATAAAAAGACACGTAGAGGTAAAAGGTACACAGTGCAGTGTAAGTACACTGTTTAAGCAAAAACTCAAATATATAGGATACTGTGTTGGGGTTAAAAATATGGGTTATAAAGTATGTCAATATATTTTAGACTATTTAAGTGTAAATTTATTCAATTTTACACTAATAATATTAGAAAAGTACATCACAATGTAAAATTATAATGTGTAAAAGGTTTGTAGGACCCACCAAAATGAGCTACTTTGTCCCCTTGTTGCACCCATTTTTGCCATATAATTAAGTCAAAATCTTACCACAAAAATTCAAAGAGAGGACTATGCATGATGACTCATTGATTGGTAATAAATTACACATGGAACATGATCTATCTATGCAAAATTTTGAGCCAAAAACTACTTCACCTCTCCATCAGGTTCCGCAGCCCTAGAAGCTCCATATTCCAATTTTCTTTGCTCAAAAAACCTAAAAATCCACCTCCAAATTAGGAGTAAGGATCAAGACTAAGAGCTAAGTTCAAGGAAAGGCAATTTTATTAGGTAAATCCTATCCTTTTTTTTATGTGTTACTAGGGTTTACTTTGGGGTTGAAAGGAAACTTGATGTGGGTTTTCTTGCCATGGTTTATGATTAGGAAGATTGACAGAATATCAAGCTTTGTGGATGTTCACTAGCTGACAAATCCTTTGGTAAAAAACTTAACCTTATATTTTCAAATTCGTCGTTGTTTAGTTTTTTATCAAGTATGGTGTATAATCATTTAAAATTGGGATGTGGCATATTTAAGGGAATTTATGGCATGTATGTATGATGTATGTTATGTATATCTATGTTGAAGGAAGGCTAGGAATTAGGGCTATGTGCTTGAAAACAAATTTGGACTAAAAACTATACAAATTACAAAGTTTAGGTGATTTTCAAAGAAATGAAATTTTGACATGTTTTAACATCATCGATTTTCTAAAAAAGATTTAAAAACCTATACAAAACAATGGAATGTACAATTTCTATGGATAAGGTTTTGTGAAAATTTAAAATGACTAAATTAAAAATATTAATTCAAACTCGACAGATTTGAAAAATGTCAGAAAACTTCACTATGCAGTGAGAATTTCAATAAAGTTAAAACATAAAAGTTGTATTTTTTAACAAAACTGTTAGAAATCTTAGACAGCTTGTCAAAATTTCATAAGGTCTACGAGACATAAATTTTACAAATTTTCATCACAAAAATTCAATAAATGTTAAAAAGAAAAACATTTTTAAATAAATGCATGGAACGTGCTTGGCAAGCACAGTACAGCCCTCCAGTAGCTAGACATACTCAAAATATTCATCTCTATTACATATGATCAATTAGGGCTGTACAAAAACCGCCCCGCACCCGCCAACCGCCCGCGCCTGCGCCCGCCCATCTAAAAAAAAGTGGGTTTACGTTAGCAACCCACTGGTGGGCGGGTTCAATATATTCGGTGGGCGGGTTTGGTTTTAAGTTTTTGAGGGCGGGTTCAACCCGCACCCACCTACCTATATATTTAAAAAAAAAAACTTATCATTTATTTGATTTTGTTCTTATTTTAGAGATTATTGAACAATCCAACACTTCATGCATGAGCTCGGCTGCCTCTTAACATATTAGAAACTGGAAAATCTCCTATTATTTTGTAAAGTGATCAAAATTCAAATCAAGTAAGTTAGTAGAAAAAGCCCTAAAAGAAAAAGAATACTTACTTTGTTCATCATTTCATTTGTAGCATTCTATTATTTTCGAACCCAATGAATAGGCTTTAATCTTTATGGACTCTTGACTTTGTTCATCACTTTATATGTAGTTGATGTTTCTTGTTGCAGTAAATGCTTATGTTTCTTAATTTGTACTTTTGAATATGGTCACTGTCTTTAAGCATCAAACTTGTTGGGAATGCTTTATGTATTATCATCTTATATTTTCTACAAATTTTCTTCACTTTCTAAAAAAAAGGTCCAAAAAATTACATTGGGCAATAGCATATGTCTAAACCGTCTCAACCCGCCCGCAACCACCCAAAACCAAACCAAAACCGCCCGTTATGTGGTGAGCGGTTTGTGGATTGGTTAATCGCCAACCCGCCATCTAAAAAAACTACACTGCACCCGCTCAAAAACTATCAAATCGTCCGCCGTTCACCCCTATGAACAATAGAGAACCAAGTCATTTCCATGACCTTCATATCAGAGAAGATAGTTGAAACCATTCCCTCGGGGCATTGTTGTACATTAGTTCGATCTCGTAAAGTAGGGTTTGATTAAAAGGGGACGGGCGACAACGGGCCGAGTATTTATTTATTTTTTTAATTAATTCAGATGTTGGTTAGCGCTTCAAATAATCCCTCCAAAACCGTGTTCCCCTTGGGCTCTAATTTCATGTCTTCTAGCAGGGGGGTTTTTTTGGGTGTCTACATACACCTCAGTAACTGTTCTTACAAATGATTTATTGGTCTAAGCCAATGTGGCTAGCGAATTTATGCAGATTAGATTTTCATCACCAAGGAAAGATGTCGGTCTTTGAAAAGTGAATTTGTTTTCGATCCCATTACCATTATCGTTCCTTCTTTGTAATTATGCTTGCCCTAACACTTGGGAGGACAGGCCATTGTACTGACACATGACAATCATTCAATACAAATTTGTATGGTATTGTTTTTAAAATAAGTGTTATATTTTTGTTTTGAAAAATAATTTTTTTTTTTAGAATTATGCTAAAAGTGTTTTTAAAATTTTTTCTTTGAAAAATATGTAAAAACATTTTCAAAAATTTTGAGAACAAAAACAAACAAAACCGTGTCTGTTTTATAGATAGATTCAAATTGTATTGATTTAATTTTTTTTAATTTAAGTTATGTGATTTAAATTGATAATTTAAATTGCTATCTGAATTGACATTTGAATATGCATTTAAAGTGTTAATCTAAATAAAAAATAAAATTAAAATTTATGTTTGAATAGATAAAGAAAAAAGTTTTTGATTTATTAACAAATCTAATAAAATCTTAATGCTCATGACTTTAAAAAATATGCAATATGTATCTTGATTTATTTTATCTTTATTAAGAATGTAACGAAAAAAAAATCTTTCAATCGGATATCAAATGAAAAAATAATTTTTTTACTCAAATATAAGAAAGAAAATTTCAACTTTTACTTTAACAAACATATTCAAATTCAAAGAGTTGAAGGGGAAGAACTCTAAAAACGTAAATTTAAATCTAAAGAGTTGTTTGAAACAATCGATCCCTACATCTATCAAAGAATTAGCCTTCTTTACATTGGTCAGTGTAATTTCAGCGCACAATGATAGCAAACGATAAATGATAAATCATATATCACATAACCAAAACAGCATATGACATTAGTAGATGAAATCAGAGATGGTAATAGCTTGGCTACCAGGTAAAAAGGGTAAAACATCCATTCCCAAAAGTTGCAAAAACAAACCAAAGTGTTTTCTATCCTCAGAGGCGATACGCCTAAGCTAGTGGACATAACTATTGGAAGATATTCCGGCGCTCTTCCATAAGTTTCTCCACATCAAATCATAAGATAGAAAGTGAGATCATTGAAATGTTCTCAATGAAGACAAGACTGTGAGGTAAAACTTGAACAACAAACCAATATCATAATTCAGTCTGGATTACAGCCCCACAAACTATTAACATTTCACTTAAACACAGAGAGAACATAAGATATCGCCAGCGCAGCCACCGGAGACTTATTAGCCGGCACGGCTTTTGATAACATCAAGACCCATCTCAGTTGGGTCAGTAGCCTGCAGCTCTACTTGAATACCATCTAGTTCTCTCTTGAATCTGTCCTTGGAGCTTGCATAAATCATTTTGCTCCTCACCCTTGATGTATCCGGAGACCTTCGTAAAACAGTCCAAATATAGAAATATAATTGAAATTCCGTAGACCAAAAGCTCACAAAGAGAGACACACAAGAATCAGTTCAGTGTTCCCAATAATATTTACCAGGCAATGAAAAAGATCCTGCTCTTCTGGCAATTCTCTTCAGTCACGAAGTCAAAGTCGTAGACAGCGTATCGACATTCATCAGCAGGAAGGCTTGCAGTGAAATCTTCATAGCTTTGAGTTGGTTCACCGAGTTTCTCCACCACTACCTGCTTTTGTTTCTCCTCGATCTTGTACACAATGAAGCGGTATGTTCTTTTGGCCTTCAACTCCAAAAACTTCAGCTTGCAATCATCGTGCACAGCCATTCCTGACGCTGCATTGGCCTGCAACAGAATCATACAGACACGAAGAAAAAAATACAGATGCCAAGTCAAAAACACCTAGCGAAAATACCTACTTGGATAGGATTTGGAGCTTATTCACTTTTATCCCCGTTGATCCTCAGGATTTTTTTCTCATCAACCAATGTGTTGGAGTTTGAGATTTCACCTCTCTTATTAGGAAAGTAAATTATTATACGATAGCAAATGCATTTCACGCACCAATGCTACCAATGTGCAACTTGCATCAAACAACAATAAAGAAAACTAGCTAAGCAAAATAATTAATTCAACATTTGAAAGATTATGTAAAATAAACACCTTGATCAGCTTCCACAAAAAACAACCAATAGAATAGCCTTGCAGCATGAGCTATTTATGCTCATTGTCAGCACTACACTCTCTAAACGATGAAAAACAACCTTCAAATTTTCGATAATCTATTTATAGATCAGCCCAAAACAGTAGTCTTAAAAATCATACTATTTTTTAACACTAATAGTGCGAGTATGCAAATGCTTGACAATAAGCAAGCAACATGAATACTAAAAGTTTGAGAAAGATCCCAAAATCCGATCAACAGAAAAAAGAAACCTAATTAAATCGAACGCCTTAAAAGCATACACTGCAATGATGATTGAAAATTTTCCACACAAAAAAATTAAAAGAATTCTGCAGGAGAAAAGGAAAAACATGTAATTTCGGAGACAAATATAAACGACTTTTAACCTTCTTCCAGCCAAAAAACAATAAAGCATAATCTGCCGAAAGATCCACAATCCAAGTTAAGTGCAAACACAATCCAAATTAAGTGCAAATAATCTCACATCTTCGCTACTCTTTTTCTTTTTTTAATAAAAAATCACTTTAAGACTAAAAGAATCCATATCTTAATCTACACGATCCCAAAAGAAAACGAAATCCAAATGCAGATCTAAGACAATCCAATTCCAAAAACAACGTAAATAGCTCATCGCAGATCAAACACCAAAAAAGCATTCAACAAAAAACACCTAAAAAAGAAGAAAAATGAGTTTAAAAAAAAGTAGGTGGAAACTGACCATGGTTATAGAGATCCAGAGCAGCGAAACCCAAAATGGATGCAGGAAATCTTGAACAACCGAAAAAATAAGGATATTAGAGAATATAGAGAGAGAGAGAGAGCAAGATCGCGGCTTTTTGTGCAGCGAAGTATTCTCTTGTTTCTTTCTTTTTTTCTTTTTTTTTTTCCTTTCCTTTTGCTTCGGGTTTTTTTTTTTTTCTTCGAAAAATAGAGAGAGAAGCTGGCTGCTATGCGGTGGCTCCACTCCCTCTAATTATCATTATGCTGCTCGTGCGTGACAACTGATAAAGAAAAGTATGTCTGTGCAATAGCAAGACGACGCGTGGTTTTGACCTGAAAAGACGATTTTACCCTCAGCTTATGTCTGAATTTGTCACCCAGTCCCTCCTGGGTCCTAACTAGGATTAAATATCTACTGCCTACCTGGCAGGGAAAAAGGTTGAAGCTTACTTACCCAGAAACAAATTTTATATGTCGTTTGTTGAGCAAAAAATTTGGGTCGTGTCTGCTATATGTTCGGAGTTGGGACAACCCTTCCGTGTGGGGTGGTGCACTTGTGGACTTGGTGATGAAATCGAATAATTGGGATGGTAGAATGAGAAAACAAGTGCGGCGCTCCCCGTGAGAAAAAATTTGTAGAAAAACGATACAATTTGAAATTAGGAAACAAATGGTGAAGAATCGGACTAAAATTTGGCCAAATAATATTGTGGCATTTGACATAATCAGTTTTAATGAATAGGGCGTTTGAAAAGTTAGTTAGACCAAAGAATACTGTAATATATGAGAGTTTTACATTATAAAATATTTTTACTTTACACTATAGCATTTGAGAGATTTACACTGTTTGAGTTAGAACTGAGTTTTTCAAATACCATATTAAGCTTTTGATTGTCACAAACTCTCACATGCTAAAAAAACTACAATTAAGCTCTCACATGCTACAATTTTTTTGTTTAAAAACATTAGTTTTAACCATATTTTCTAAACATTCTACATGCTTTTTTTTTTACCTTTAGGATCTCAGTTGATAATCGACAGTTTTAGGTTATTTTCTAACCTAAAACAGTTGATATTAAAAATAAAAATGAAAATAAATGAGCACTAAGCCGAGGGTAAAATCTCGAATGGCTTTCAGCGAGCACTAGTGGTTTTCGTCGATTTAAAGGGATAATAACCAAGCATTTTACCAGCAATAACCTTGAAATTTGCGTGCAATAGCCTAACTATGCATGGTAACTTTAAAAGTAGTGTCGAAGATTATTATTATTTTTTTGTAATGTATTTTTATATGTAAAATCAATATAAAAAGTACAAAATCTAAAGGTCTCAATTGGTTTGGCTTCCAACCAATGCTAAATAACCAATGCTAAATACCTACTTCGAAAAAACCACCAGCCATTTACTTATGGGATGTTTAGTTCATAAGATTAAACAAAAATTTAAATTTTTATGAGATAAAATAATATAACAAAATGGTTCGAATTATACTTCAAACCTATGAAACAAACATTCTTTACGTAGTTCGGTTTCAATTCGATGAGGCCAATTTCGTTTTCACAATTAGTTTTGTGCTTTGGTGGCAATAAATTTTATTTATTTATTTTCATCACTTGTGTGGTTTACTCCACAATCATCACATTTAATGACCAACTTCTTGTCTACTCAATAATGTGAGCAATCTTATAATTAATGTAATGGCTGACGTGGCATGTTCAAAGCGTATTAACGAAATGTGATTTGGTAAAATTCTCCCCTTTAACATTGATTAAAACTAACAAAGAATTATCAGAAAAAAAGTACAAGATGGTATTAAAAAATCCTTAAATAAAAATAAAAACAAAAACAACAAAATAATAATAAAAAAAAACTTTTCAAACTTTCTCCCACCCTCCTCTATCATTAAAAAAAAAAAAAAAAGAAGCGAAAGCATCAAGGTGAAGATAATAAATGTATACGTATAAAACCCGTGATTCTGCCAAAACCTTCCACCATATCGAAACCGTCTTACTCTTTAAAATGAGGCCACACCATCACTCTTATTACGAGAAACATTTTCAATCTACCTGCCTTTTGATGTGTGGGGTTGTTTGAGACGATTAATTGTTGAGTTGAACCTATCAACTCTCCATGTTTTTAATACATATTTCATTTTTTTTTTAAACAAGAGTGCGAGACTTAAAATGGTATTTAATATAAATTCATTTTCAAATTGTTTATTTTATATAAATTACAGACTATGAACTTTAAATTATGTAATATATGGACTTCGTATATTTGGATTTGAAGTAGTTTTATAGGGTATTTGGAAGGGTGGTGGGAACCACTTTTACTGTAGCATGTGAGAGTTTTATACTGTAGCATATTTTTTTTGTTGTTACTGTAACATGTGAGAGCTTTATACTGTTCATAACTGAGATTGTAGTGAAAACTGAGTGGTTCTCATCACTGTCAAACACCCCCTTAGACTTTCTGTTATTGTTTGTACTTTATTGGATGTATCGTTAGTTGGGCAAATGAATAAGTTTAAAATTCCGAAATTCTTGTTTCCTTACTACTGGAATAATTACCAAGAAAAAAGTGACAAAATTAACTCAAGAAGTCTATTCTGTGGCCTCACCCTTCTCTGACCTGCTCAGCCCTTCTAAACTATTGGCAATTTATTGGCTCCCAAACCACCCGCTACCCATCGATCTCGCCCATGCACACCCTTTGTAGTGGTGGTGCGATGGGTAGGGTGATGGGAGGGGTCCTTCATCGTTATTCATGTCCTTTTTTTCTTTTTTTTTTT
Source organism: Artocarpus heterophyllus (assembly GCA_025403435.1). Lineage (NCBI taxonomy): Eukaryota > Viridiplantae > Streptophyta > Magnoliopsida > Rosales > Moraceae > Artocarpus > Artocarpus heterophyllus. Next base: position 8,525,484 of record CM046338.1, on the reverse strand, counting down.
CCCCTTTTAACTGTAATTTAATATTAATAATATATTAATATTAATAATATTAATAAGAACAATAATATATTAATTTTATATTGATAATAATATTAAACAAGAATATAAAACGATCATAATGATAATATTACATTGTTATTGTTGCTTAACATTAACATTGATATATTATATCTATATATTTGTGACACCCGTTATTCTCCTAACGGGTATTGAGGTAATTAAATTAATTTTTAATGTATAAAAAAAAATTGCTTCATTTAAATTTATTTTATAATATTTATTTTTATCTATTTTTAAATTTTCTAAAATTCTCCTATATTTATTTAGTATGATTACTAAAAAGTATTAGAACTTCTAATAAATCTCAAAAATGTCATATTGGCATTATGTGTGTTAAAGTCTTTAGATGAGACATAAGGATATATTTTCCAACTACTCTTGACCCTCATTTTCTTTATTTCCTCCGTGACATGCTTCAACATGTCTCCTCTATAATTGTTTCCATCACTTCTCTTCAAAGACTTCATCTTTTCTTCCTTTCTCTTCCACGGTTCCCACACTCTTCTTCTCATTTCTTTGCTGAAGCAAAATACTTAGAGAACTTCTTCAAGGCAGCCATAAAAATCAGCCACCATCACCTCCATTTGAGCAAGAATTTCAGTCATACCGAACTAAAGGAACCTGTTTTGAAGCCATTTCAAGCTTCCAACTAACCATAATCCGAGGTTAGAATCTTATGAACAAATTTAGTCTTTCATTTATAAATTTTCTTTTATACTAAAGGATTATTCAAATTTGCGTTCTTAAACCTAAGTATATGTTTGTTGCTATTTTGGAGCATATGTATGAAGTCTAAGTGTATATGCCCTAGACAGAAAATTTATATTGTTAAACTTTATAATACCTCTATGGGCAGTGGTTATTTCTTGAAATTCTAAGATTAAATTAAAATAAATTTTATGAATGTAGTTGTATGTTGTGCTTTAGTTTTAATTGTCCTTATGCACGCCTTAGGATCAAGGGAGTATGGAGCTAACGTTAATTGATTCCAGGATTAAGAGACTGTTGATAAGCTTAAAAGGTAGGGATTCTATTACTCATCTTTTGTGAGGTTTTTATAGAATTAAAATTGATTGTTTTGCTGCAATATATATATCTATGTTGAACTGATATTATATGTGTATCACATATGAAACTATGACATGGACTCGTCTTGTATTGTACGGCGAGGAACATAATGAATTGACACATGTTATAAATTGAGAAGCATGGTTAGGAAAACTAACTCTATTGATAATGATTCAATATAGAGAAATTGTGAGACATGAAGAGGGCGACGGTTACGTCCTTGGGCATGAATACCCTAAAAGGTAAAATAGGGGGAAGGCGATGACGCTTCCTTGGGTTGAAAGTCCCAGAACACACTGTACAGGAATCGATTTGGTGAGGACTCGGGGCTTGATGTCCCCTCACCGGAACACCCTTGGAATGTTTATAGGGTGATCAAGTGCGCCCATTTGGGTTTCGATGAGTTGAGTGATACTCAATTTAACATGGATACCTAGGAACAATGATGATTGGTAATATTTGTATAAATGTGTAATTATGACACTTGGTAATGATTAACTACGGTATCCATAAGATGTGATCATAATAAACCTCATAATCTGGAATATGATGTAACTTACTAACCATGCAGATTTTAATGTGGTAATGATAAAAACCTAAAGGTGAGTAATGGCTTTCTCTACTGAGCATAGTGTTGCTCATTCCCTTATATTTTTATCTTTTCAGGACTCACTAAGTGTGAGGTGGCTACGAGAAATATAGTTGAGGAAGTGATGTAGCTATATTACATTGGGACTGCTTCAATTGTTGAGAATGTTTTTCATGATAATGTAAGCATCAATTGTTACTTTCTGTGACTGTATTACAATGTGTTGAGGGTTAAAATGATGATGACAACAGTTTATATTATTAAATTTAAGGTGCTACATTAAAACTGTGGTTTATTTATCGTTTATATTTTTATTTTTGAGTTGAGAGTTTTCATTTAAGTCCCGGGCAAATTTTATTTTTAAGGTTTTACTTTTATTATTTATTTTTATTTTATCTCATTAAAAACTGTTAACCCAGAATTTTTGGTATCAGAGCCTAGGTTCGGTTAACCTAGGGAGTGTAGCACCACTTTAAAAAAATATATTTTTGAGATGGTTTTGAAGCTGAATTTTTATTGTCATCATCAAAATGAACCTTCACATTGATTTATACAGTCTAGAAGGATGTAACATGGAAAGGCCATAGAATGAAAATATCAATAGTTATATGAGTACAATAATTATATAGAAGGAAAGTATTAATAGTTATAAGGGAATGATAATTATATGAAATGAGTTTATAAGTAGAATGCTTATGAGAGATTCGTATAATATTTGGACCTATACGCATATCTAATTCGTATAAACGATGAGAAATTCGTGTAGATACGAGGATTTAAAAGTATTTTGTCTCGTGAAAAACAATAAGAAATATAAGGCTTGATTTATTGATTTTAAAGTTTGACGTAGATATGTCAAATTTTTCGTAATTGATTCAAACCTAAGTAATGATTATGTGTGGATTCGATGGAGCACATAAGTGTCGATATCTTTTCTTAAAAGTTCTATTTATTTGAGGAATATGATATAAGTTGGAAATCATGGTATTGAATCATGAGAGAGATAAATGTTAGACTTTTGGTCTGTTGAGACTGTGTAAAGTCTAGAATGCATGAATCTCAAAATTGGAATATTTTGTTACGTACATTGTATTTAAGTGTATCAGTGAATCTTTTGGTTACCTAAGGTTTTGTTATATGAGGAAATTATATATTGTATGAGTAGAATTGTGGGGATTGTAGATGTTCTTAAGTAGTAACATCTAGTGTCTTTGTTCATTGATATGGTCTACGTTGAAAGACGTAAATCGTATTGATTTCAAGGTTAGTCACATTCTAAACCCTTGGTAGTAATGATGATGAATCCATTGATAGATGTTGAGTATTAGGAATAACATATGGGTGTATGTATTGTTCAATAAGGTTTTGATTAAAACAAAATTATTTGAGTTGCTGGAGGATTATGTTGTTATGAAATGATTTTAAATATCATTCAGGAAGATCCTTGTTGTCGTTAAATTAGATTTGTTGTTTATAGTTAACTTTATCTATAGTGGACTTTGAATTGGGTTTAAGATTCATACGAATTGGTTTTCAATTTTATGTTTGTTATTTAACTCGTTCCAAATGTGTTAAGGCCCGAAACAACCTGACCATTTTCAACTTAGAACATTTGGGCCTAGTTCAAATCTTAAATCAGTTTGATTCACACTGTCTCTCCCACGTGGTCTCTATACGTGTCATATACAGTGGTTTAATTATTGTTTACATATACGTTTACTGTGCGTAAGACCTTATTTCTCCGAGTTCACTTTTTCTCTCTTAATTTGTTATTTTTTCTCTAAATCGCAAATCCTCTTCTTTTTCATTAAAAATTCTTCTTTTCCTCTAAAAGAAGAAGGAATTCTAGGATTCTGCAATTTACTATCTTAATTTTTCCTTTCTATTTACTCTTCTTTCATCTCATCATGGACCCAAAGTACCAACACCTGAGAAAGTATTTCCCATCACTCTCCCAAAAGATTCTCAGAAAGAAATACAAGGCTAGAATTACTCGGTTGTGGATTCTTATGCGTTTTGGTATCCCTTGTGATGTGAGAATGTTAATAGAGGGGAAAATCCGTCCGAGTGACTTTAGTCAAGATGTCGGTTTACCAGGAACAGGTACCAGTCGTAGTGCAATGAAAAGAAGAGCTCGTGCCATCGTGGTCGCTTGTAACAAATGTGGAAGACAAAATTGTAACGGTAAATGTACTTCACCTGGTTATATGTCTACGAATAGAGAGGATAAAATAAGGTTTTGTAGGAATGGACTTTCAAAGGAGAACTTGGATAGCATCCATCCTCCTCTCCACGGTCACCCTAGTGGATATGTTCAAGGAGCTATTTTTAAACTCTGGCCTAAATTTTATACAGAAAGACAACGCCTCAGGAATATGGTATTTCTAGATCCTGTTTGCCAAGCCATAAGAAAACTGGATGGGGAATAAGTCATCGCTCTATAAAGGTTATTTAGTCTTTACTTATTTGAAGCAGTTTTAGCTGATGTTCAACAGTTTGTGTTTTTTCTTTTACTCAGAATATTTGCTTTTGTGTTTGAAATAATTGTGATTATTAGATTGATACAGTAAGTGTTAATATCTTATTTAATTTATGATTTTCTTAAATATATATATAATAAAATATATTATCTTATCAGACACGTTACATACGGTACAGTAATATGTTTGAATTTTGAAAAGCTTATCCAGATATTTCAAGATTTGTGTCTCAAATTTCAAAAGTTCTACAGTATTTGTCGTTTATATTAAATTTCTAGACTTGGTGTATATTTGTCAAAAAGTCTACAGTTGTGTCATGAGGGTCTTTTGTCGAATTGTTCTCAATTGTCAAAAGTTATACAATTAGAGTCTAATCTTTTTCAAAAAGTGAATCAGATTTTCTGTAAACTATCAATCACCTTATCTTACTTTCTTATCCGCACAAGATTTTGTTTAAATCTTTGGATTACCTTTTCATTACCTACTCGTCTATCTCTTTAGCCCTTTTTGTGTATTTCTCATCTTTAAAAACTCATGTAGAACCCGAAGTCTAAGTGGAGCAGACATTAAGCAACCACTTCTATAAACCAAATATGTCTACCTCCCAGTCCACGAAGAAAATAAAGAATGTCTGTGTCTTTTGTGGTTCCAGCCTTGGAAAAGATAAAGCTTATTTAGAAGCTGCAAATCACTTAGGGCAAGTCCTAGCACACAAGAAGATTAACATAATCTATGGGGGTGGTAGTATAAAAATGATGGTAAATATGGCACTAGCAGCTAGGTCTAGCGACGCTACTGATGTAAGAATTTGGCCTCATATTCCAGTTGAAGGAAACCTTTGTAAGGAAGCCATAGGTAAGGGAGAAGGAGTCAGGAGTATCCCTAAAAATTTTAAAGACATAATCTATAATTCTGATGCTTTTATAGCATTACCTGGTGGTCTAGGTACTCTTGAGGAAATATTTATAGTTGCTTGTGGGCAATTGTTGGGCTTTTATTCCAAACCTTTGGGTCTGCTGAACGTAAAGGGTTTTTATGACGGTCTTTTGAAATTTCTAGATTACGCTGTGGAAGAAAACATCACTACAGAATCGGAGAGACAAATCTTTGTTACTGCTTCAACAGCTGAGGAATTGATAGATAAAATGCAAATCATACATCCAGAATCCGACACTACAACATCCAAGCTTGAATGGGAAAGGGAAAGCCGGGAGCGGCCAATTGATTTGAATCTCCATTTGTAATCTTTTTGTTTTATCTTTGGCATGTAGGCATGTGTGTCCGTATTTCGTGTGTTACGAATAACCGTTTACCTTGTATTCTGTGTTTCTTGTGGTACGTCGTTGTTCAATCTTTTAGATTCATTGAGCCTAATGCCGGGATGGCTGGATACGGAGTACTTGATGCTCTCGAAACGCATCCTTCTTAAGGTCCGATCTTTTGTTTATCGATGTTTTTGTATCCTCTAAGCATGCATGATATGGATAGCTGGGTACGGAGTGCCTTGTACTCTCGAAACGTATCCGTATTATGTTTGTAATGTGTAATATTCTGTTAATATTATGTGGAAGTACCAGAGTCAGTTATGGGGATATTCCATATGAAATATGAGTATATTATTTGGATTGAATGTTTGTGTCATGAGGATAGCTGTTTAATGAAAAATATGTCGGGTATGTTTGCAACTCTGAGATTCCGTTTAATATCTCTATGAGTAAGTTTAATGTATGGTTTTGAATATAAGTGTTTGTGATATATGTTTTATGATTATGTTTTAGTTTATTAGTTGAGGTATGAAATCAAATATATTTGACTTTTCTTACTTAAAAAGGGAAAGGAACCTAAAGATGAAGTATATAAAATTTCTCTGGCAATCTCCTTAAATGTGATTGTAAATCACAGTCCATGGACAATGAAGGACTGGAATCATGGTATGGTCAATATGTATGCCTGATCAGATTCTTAGACTATTATACGGTGTTATAAGTTGAAACTTGTCAGAAATACTCTCATTGAGGGATTTAGGAGTAAGATTTATTATGCAAGTAAATGAGTGGAGATACGATAACTTAAATTTGGAGGACAAACAACATTAACGGTTTAGACTCAGAATTGGAATCACAATGGAATCAAAATTTTTACTAGTATTGCTAGAATTGAAATTTCGAGGACGAAATTTCTTTAAGGGGGTAGAGCTGTGACACCCGTTATTCTCCTAACGGGTATTGAGGTAATTAAATTAATTTTTAATGTATAAAAAAAAATTGCTTCATTTAAATTTATTTTATAATATTTATTTTTATCTATTTTTAAATTTTCTAAAATTCTCCTATATTTATTTAGTATGATTACTAAAAAGTATTAGAACTTCTAATAAATCTCAAAAATGTCATATTGGCATTATGTGTGTTAAAGTCTTTAGATGAGACATAAGGATATATTTTCCAACTACTCTTGACCCTCATTTTCTTTATTTCCTCCGTGACATGCTTCAACATGTCTCCTCTATAATTGTTTCCATCACTTCTCTTCAAAGACTTCATCTTTTCTTCCTTTCTCTTCCACGGTTCCCACACTCTTCTTCTCATTTCTTTGCTGAAGCAAAATACTTAGAGAACTTCTTCAAGGCAGCCATAAAAATCAGCCACCATCACCTCCATTTGAGCAAGAATTTCAGTCATACCGAACTAAAGGAACCTGTTTTGAAGCCATTTCAAGCTTCCAACTAACCATAATCCGAGGTTAGAATCTTATGAACAAATTTAGTCTTTCATTTATAAATTTTCTTTTATACTAAAGGATTATTCAAATTTGCGTTCTTAAACCTAAGTATATGTTTGTTGCTATTTTGGAGCATATGTATGAAGTCTAAGTGTATATGCCCTAGACAGAAAATTTATATTGTTAAACTTTATAATACCTCTATGGGCAGTGGTTATTTCTTGAAATTCTAAGATTAAATTAAAATAAATTTTATGAATGTAGTTGTATGTTGTGCTTTAGTTTTAATTGTCCTTATGCACGCCTTAGGATCAAGGGAGTATGGAGCTAACGTTAATTGATTCCAGGATTAAGAGACTGTTGATAAGCTTAAAAGGTAGGGATTCTATTACTCATCTTTTGTGAGGTTTTTATAGAATTAAAATTGATTGTTTTGCTGCAATATATATATCTATGTTGAACTGATATTATATGTGTATCACATATGAAACTATGACATGGACTCGTCTTGTATTGTACGGCGAGGAACATAATGAATTGACACATGTTATAAATTGAGAAGCATGGTTAGGAAAACTAACTCTATTGATAATGATTCAATATAGAGAAATTGTGAGACATGAAGAGGGCGACGGTTACGTCCTTGGGCATGAATACCCTAAAAGGTAAAATAGGGGGAAGGCGATGACGCTTCCTTGGGTTGAAAGTCCCAGAACACACTGTACAGGAATCGATTTGGTGAGGACTCGGGGCTTGATGTCCCCTCACCGGAACACCCTTGGAATGTTTATAGGGTGATCAAGTGCGCCCATTTGGGTTTCGATGAGTTGAGTGATACTCAATTTAACATGGATACCTAGGAACAATGATGATTGGTAATATTTGTATAAATGTGTAATTATGACACTTGGTAATGATTAACTACGGTATCCATAAGATGTGATCATAATAAACCTCATAATCTGGAATATGATGTAACTTACTAACCATGCAGATTTTAATGTGGTAATGATAAAAACCTAAAGGTGAGTAATGGCTTTCTCTACTGAGCATAGTGTTGCTCATTCCCTTATATTTTTATCTTTTCAGGACTCACTAAGTGTGAGGTGGCTACGAGAAATATAGTTGAGGAAGTGATGTAGCTATATTACATTGGGACTGCTTCAATTGTTGAGAATGTTCTTCATGATAATGTAAGCATCAATTGTTACTTTCTGTGACTGTATTACAATGTGTTGAGGGTCAAAATGATGATGACAACAGTTTATATTATTAAATTTAAGGTGCTACATTAAAACTGTGGTTTATTTATCGTTTATATTTTTATTTTTGAGTTGAGAGTTTTCATTTAAGTCCCGGGCAAATTTTATTTTTAAGGTTTTACTTTTATTATTTATTTTTATTTTATCTCATTAAAAACTGTTAACCCCCACATAGGGGCGTTACAGAATTTAATAATAATAATAGCATTATTTTAGTGATAACAGTAATACTATTATTTTAATATAATATTTGTACATGCCAATATAATAGTAATATTATTAATATCAATAATGCCTTATAATAATGTATTCAATATTGATACATTACTATTATTTCATAATAATTGTATTGTTATTCTTATTTTTAAATAATATGATTTAAATTACTAAATAATAATGTATCGATATTAAATATATTAGTACAACGTATTAATTTTAACATTAAATAATGACTATAACATAAATATTAAATATTAAAAAACTAATATCATATGACTATTAAATAATAAAAATATATTATTATTAAATTTATAACTTTTGTTAAAGAGGCCTTTTCGTGTCTTTAAATTATTTGTAATGATAATGCTATGAGTGTAATTATTTTAAAAAAAAATATGAATATTAACATTTTAATATATAAATGATAATATAAATGTTTTTTTAAGAGAGAATACAATGATTTATTTTTGTCAACCATACAAGATTTGCATGCATAACCAAATACATCAATATATTATTTATGGAAATCTAAGAAAAGATTCATGTGCACAACCAAACATATTAATGTAGAATTTTTAAGAATTATATTGACTACTATTACTTTTTTGAGAATATAATTTCTACTAATTATTACATACCAAATGCTCCTTTTATGTAATCAAAGGGTGTAATTATCTTCTTAAAAAAAATGAAGGTCGAGTTAACGTAAGGTCCCTATTTTAAAGACCCTTAAATTATTAGTTGATAACGAGAAATAAAATTGACAGCTTTATTTTAATAAAATTATATCATTGTCTATTTCCAATCATAATGATGATTTTATATGTAATTATTGTCATTATTCATGATATACAATACAAAAATATATTTATAATACATTGAATTGGACCATGATGTACTATGAACGCTTGATCATAGCAAGCTTTATTTGTCAAACATATAAAATAACTATGATAAATTATTATGTATAAGTTTATAATAACAAGATTGGCGACTTAAGCACTTATTTCCCACAATGGATGGTGAAGGGAGGCATTGATAAATAACAGCTTAAAACATAATTTAACATTAACAATCCTAAAACACCTACTCCTCAACAATATTAGCTCGATGTAAATGCACATTTTTTTTAAGGGACAATAATATTTTTTTTTTGGAACCAAAGCCTCTATACGTAATGATGGGAGATTTGTTTTGACTATATTAGGCTCCAATATTGAAAACTTCATCTTTCGTGAAGCAAAATCACGAGTTGTTAATACGAGTTTTAAAGGAGTAGCATGTGTTGACATATTAATTATTTTTTCAAAGACAAACTCACTAGAGCTTGTCGTTTTATTTTATTTGAATTTAGAAACATGTAAATGACATTAATGGCTTGATTGATAAAGTTGGTTCTAACCAATATTTTAATTAAAAATAGTATAAAGCTCTTAATACTACAATAAAAAAAATACTAGAATGTAAAATTTTTACATGTTAAAATATTTATAGTTTTAACTATCATATCAAGTGTCATTTTATTTATTTATTTATTTATTTTTTAACATGACGTTAAATGCGGATACTTGTTTTATGTACAAGTATTTTTCTAGAGGCCCGAGCCTAATTTTTCGCCACATAGCATGAGTAAGCTCCAATCGTCGACCTACTCACGCTCAAGAACCCTCGAGACTAGTGATTTGGTGAGCATAGTTACACGAGCAGGTTAATCTTTAACTTAATAAAGCTGGTTTTGATCTGACTTGGAGGGCTTCAGCTTTTATTTAGCTAAAATGATGGATGAGTGATGGAGAATTTCAACTAAAATTAGGATATTTTTATGAAATCACATTATTATTTTTTTATTGATTGAGCTTCACGCATGAAAATCCCAAACAACTTGAAGCTACGAGGGATATTGAATGAAACGATCGCACTCTAGAGCCCATAATATGCTTTTCTTTTTTTAACAAAAAAAAAAGGACCTAATCCCTCAGTGTTATCAAAGTCATCTCATTATAGAAGGACAAAAGAATGAAGCCTTTTTCCAATTGTTTGCTAAGTTTGTAAACATCAATTCACTCGCCAAAACTCTTCAAGGCCAAGCTTTTGAAACATCTACTAGCTCAAATCAAAAAGCTTTGGTTTAAACTAGTTTTGTTATAATATATTTTTTATTTCATAAAACTTAAATTATTGTGCCAATTTAAACTTTTAGTCCGAATCATTTTTTCAAATGTCGTATTAGGAACCTCAATATCATCCAAATCTATGTCGGTTTTATCACCATTGATAAACCATCCAGCCTAGTTGATTGGTAATAAGTGAGGTCTTTTCATTTTTCTAATCCCTACTCTAATTTTGCTATCTATTTTTTCGCTACCACGAAAGACAAACCAATGCTTTGTCTAGTAAAGTAAAAAAGTGGAAGAAAATAAATCATTGAATGATTTTACTATGCCGTTTGAAAGAATGTTGAAATTACCAGTTTTGCTTTGAGAAATATAGCATGTGAGAACTTTACATTGTAGTTTTTTACTATAGCATCTAAGAGTTTTACACTGTTTACAGTTGTAACTGATAATTAAAACTACTCTTCCAAACAACCTATATAATGAAAAAGAGGGTCTTAAATTGTTTGATAATTAGGAAATTATAAATGAAAGAATAAAAAGTCTGTAGGGGTAGTAATTTTTAAAGGTTGTTTGATAAAATCAATTCTAACTAAAGGTTTTGGTTGCTTTAGTGTAAAGCTCTTGTGACACCCGTTATTCTCCTAAGGGTATTAAGGTAATTAGATTAATTACCTAGTATATATATAAAAAAAATCAGAAAATCTCTCATAATTCGAAACTCTCTCTCTCTCTACTTTCTCTCTCTAAAAAATTCTCTCTCTCTCCTCAAAGATCGTTTGAGATTTCGGCATCCGTTTTCGACACCTCCCGCACCAATGGAAAGCTCTCGACGAGCTGAGTCCAACGAGGTGCCGCGCCGCCCAAAACGCCGCCGGAGGAGACCACACGCGCCGCCCAAAGTGGCGGCAAAACCCATTTCTTTCCGACGAGATATCTTCGCCGTCCGACGTCCGATCGACGTGATTCTTGTTCCTACACGACCACCGTGATGAGAGGAACAAAACCCACCCTTGGTGGCAGCTCAACAACCGCCGGATTGCTCTGCCTGCCTATTGCCGCCGTGCACCGCCGCCCCCATGGTGGAACTCCGCCTTGCCGGAGGAGGTGACTGACACCACCCCTCCCAATGAGTTCAGAGGATCAAGGGGAGTAAAACCCCTCGATCAATTGCACGGAAGGAGCCGGTTTTGCCAGAGAACGGCCAACGCCGCCATCAACCGCCGCGGGAGCCTCCGTTTTTGCTCTTCCTAGCCACGTTTCTTCAAATTGGATGAGGGGAAATGCTTATAGGAGGATGGGTAGCAAAAGCCCTCAGCCAATTTCAGGTTTCCATCGTCGGAGAATCAAGATCGGAGCTCATCCATTTCTACCGACGTTGTACTTCACGACCCGCTATGTTAGAGGCAGAATTGGGTGAAATTGACCCCGCCATTGGACTCAGAAGGGTCGATTTAGGGGGGGTAGGCCCGAGCCCAGCTGCCAACGGACCCCGATTGACGCCGGTCAACGACGGTCAAAGTCGGTCAACGCCGGTCAACGGTGGTCAACGCCGGTCAACGGCCAGTCAAAGGCTAAATTGGAATTTTGTAATCCGGACCTCCGATCGAAGATCCGAGACCTCCTCCTGACTCGTTTCGATGCTCTGGATGCAATGGTGACCTCCGTTTGAGCAAATTCCACTCCGATGAAAATCATCTGGTACCAACTGCACGCGAATCGAGGCGATTCAAACAGCAGTATCGAAGTCCAGAATGACGTTTTCAAGAATGTATGATCTCCAGGAAGCATTCCTAGCCATTCATAGTCGCTCGAGGAGCACTACAGAGGATGCTTCGTAGATACAGCGAGATACAACTGGATCTGTTTTGCTTGAAGTTCAAGATCAAGGGAGTATGGAGCTAACGTTAATTGATTCCAGGATTAAGAGACTGTTGATAAGCTTGAAAGGTAGGGATTCTATTACTCATCTTTTGTGAGGTTTTTATAGAATTAAAATTGATTGTTTTGCCGCAATATATATATATCTATGTTGAACTGATATTATATGAGTATCACATATGAAACTATGACATGGACTCGTCTTGTATTGTACGGCGAGGAACATAATGAATTGACACATGTTATAAATTGAGAAGCATGGTTAGGAAAACTAACTCTATTGATAATGATTCAATATAGAGAAATTGTGAGACATGAAGAGGGCGACGGTTACGTCCTTGGGCATGAATACCCTAAAAGGTAAAATAGGGGGAAGGCGATGACGCTTCCTTGGGTTGAAAGTCCCAGAACACACTGTACAGGAATCGATTTGGTGAGGACTCGGGGCTTGATGTCCCCTCACCGGAACACCCTTGGAATGTTTATAGGGTGATCAAGTGCGCCCACTTGGGTTTCAATGAGTTGAGTGATACTCAATTTAACATCGATACCTAGGAACAATGATGATTGGTAATATTTGTATAAATGTGTAATTATGACACTTGGTAATGATTAACTACGGTATCCATAAGATGTGATCATAATAAACCTCATAATCTGGAATATGATGTGACTTACTAACCATGCAGATTTTAATGTGGTAATGATAAAAACCTAAAGGTGAGTAATGGCTTTCTCTACTGAGCATAGTGTCGCTCATTCCCTTATGTTTATATCTTTTCAGGACTCACTAAGTGTGAGGTGGCTACGAGAAATATAGTTGAGGAAGTGATGTAGCTATATTACATTGGGACTGCTTCAATCGTTGAGAATGTTCTTCATGATAATGTAAGCATCAATTGTTACTTCTGTGACTGTATTATAATGTGTTGAGGGTTAAAATGATGATGACAACAGTTTATATTATTAAATTTAAGGTGCTACATTAAAACTGTGGTTTATTTGTCGTTTATATTTTTATTTTTGAGTTAAGAGTTTTCATTTAAGTCCCGGGCAAATTTTATTTTTAAGGTTTTACTTTTATTATTTATTTTTATTTTATCTCATTAAAAACTGTTAACCCCCATATAGGGGCGTTACAGAATTTTTGGTATCAGAGCCTAAGTTCGGTTAACCTAGGGAGTGTAGCACCACTTTAAAAAAATATATTTTTGAGATGGTTTTGAAGCTGAATTTTTATTGTCATCATCAAAATGAACCTTCACATTGATTTATACAGTCTAGAAGGATGTAACATGGAAAGGCCATAGAATGAAAATATTAATAGTTATATGAGTACAATAATTATAAAGAAGGAAAGTATTAATAGTTATAAGAGAATGATAATTATATGGAATGAGTTTATAAGTAGATTGCTTATGAGAGATTCGTATAATATTTGGATCTATAAGCATATCTAATTCGTATAAACGATGAGAAATTCGTGTAGATACGAGAATTTAAGAGCCTTTTGTCTCGTGAAAAACAATAAAAAAAATATAAGGCTTGACTTATTGATTTTAAAGTTTGACACAGATATGCCAAATTTTTCGTAATTGATTCAAACCTAAGTAATGATTATGTGTGGATTCGATGGAGCACATAAGTGTTAATGTCTTTTCTTAAAAGTTCTATATATTTGAGGAATATGATATAAGTTGGGAATCATGGTATTGAATCTTGAGAGAGATAAATGTTAGACTTTTGGTCTGTTGAGACTGTGTAAAGTCTAGAATGCATGAATATCAAAATTGGAATATTTTGTTACGTACATTGTATTTAAGTGTATCAGTGAATCTTTTGGTTACCTAAGGTTTTGTTATATGAGGAAATTATATATTGTATGAGTAGAATTGTGGGGATTGTAGATGTTCTTAAGTAGTAACATCTAGTGTCTTTGTTCATTGATATGGTCTATGTTGAAAGACGTAAATCGTATTGATTTTAAGGTTAGTCGCATTCTAAACCCTTGGTAGTAATGATGATGAATCCATTGATAGATGTTAAGTATTATGAATAACATATGGGTGTATGCATTGTTCAATAAGGTTTTGATTAAAACAAAATTATTTGAGTTGCTAAATATCATTCAGGAAGATCCTTGTTGTCGTTAAATTAGATTTGTTGTTTATAGTTAACTTTATCTATAGTGGGCTTTGAATTGGGTTTAAGATTTATACAAATTGGTTTTCAATTTTATGTTTGTTATTTAACTCGTTCTAAATGTGTTAAGGCCCGAAACAACCTGACCATTTTCAACTAAGAACATTTGGGCCTAGTTTAAATCTTAAATCAGTTCGATTCACACTGTCTCTCCCACGTGGTTTCTATACGTGTCATATACAGTGGTTTAATGTAACACCCCTATGTGGGGGTTAACAGTTTTAAATAAATAAAAATAATTTTAAATTTTATATTATTTAAATCAATTAAACAATGCCCATGGGTCTTTAAACAACAAGAAAAATAAAAATAAACGTTTTAAATACAAACCACAGTTTTTAGTGTAGCACCAAATATATATAATTACAGTCATCATCACCATAGTACAATTCCCAAATAACTTAACACAGCCATAAAAAAAAATAATACAACTCTTACATGTTGTAGATAAGTTGTAATTAAACAGGGTCTTCTAACACGAAAACAGCAGGATTGTTTTCGCTTATTCCTCTTCAAATATGTTGCACTGAGTTCCACCTGAGATATGAAGATATGATAGGGATGAGCATCGACATGCCCAGTAGGGAAATCATGACTCACCTTATGGTTTATCCATTACCACATTAAAAACTGCATGGTTAGTAGGTTACATCATATTCCAGATTATGAGGTTTATTATGATCACATCTTATGGATACCGTAGTTAATCATTACCAAGTGTCATAATTACACATTTATACAAATATTACCAATCATCATTGTTCCTAGGTATCCATGTTAAATTGAGTATCACTCAACTCATCGAAACCCAAATGGGCGCACTTGATCACCCCATAAACATTCCAAGGGTGTTCCGGTGAGGGGACATTAAGCCCTGAGTCCTCACCAAATCAATTCCTGTACAGTGTGTTCTGGG
Organism: Artocarpus heterophyllus; assembly: GCA_025403435.1. Classification (NCBI taxonomy): domain Eukaryota; kingdom Viridiplantae; phylum Streptophyta; class Magnoliopsida; order Rosales; family Moraceae; genus Artocarpus; species Artocarpus heterophyllus. The sequence continues at coordinate 8,509,972 of CM046338.1, read as the reverse complement.
ACTTTCAACCCAAGGAAGCGTCATCACCTTCCCCCTATTTTACCTTTTTGGGTATTCATGCCCAAGGACGTAACCGCCGCCCTCTTCATGTCTCACCATTTCTCTATATTAAATCATTATTAATAGAGTCAGTTTTCCTAACCATGCTTCTCAATTTATAACATATGTCAATTCATTATGTTCCTCGCCGTACAATACAAGACGAGTCCATGTCATAGTTTCATATGTGATACTCATATAATATCAGTTCAACATAGATATATATATATTGCGGCAAAACAATCAATTTTAATTCTATAAAAACCTCACAAAAATGAGTAATAGAATCCCTACCTTTCAAGCTTATCAACAATCTTTTAATCCTAGAATCAATTAACGTTAGCTCCACACATCCTTGACCCTAAGGCATGCATAAGGACAATTAAAACTAAAGCACAACGTATAATCACATTCATAAGTGAGTTATGTGTAAACCCGTCTACTAGTGCCATTAAAGTATTTTTATGCATTAAACATGGAGAAAATGCATACTAAAAACTAAGTTTAGATTAAAGAAAACCTACCTCAAAACTTCTTTGAAAAGCACCAAAGTTTGGGTTATCAATCAAGCTTGAATTAACTTTAAAACCGCCTCGATCATCGTTGGGAATTATAATTGTCTTGGCCACAAAGAGAGCTTTGTACTCTATGTCTTTAGTTAGAAATTTGAAGTGAGAAGGGAGAGAATGAGAACTAGAGAAGAAGGTGGTGATAGTTAAATAAAAAGATATCAAAATGCTTAAGAGGAATGAGATGTTTACGGGGAAAAGTTGTAAGAAGAAACAAAAGAGTCTTAAAGGAAAATATCATCTTGTCTCCCATGAAGACTTTTAGCAAATAATGCCAACATAATTGAGGGGATAATTGGAGTGAATTATAGAAGAAGATAAGGAAATAATTAATTAGGTGGTTGAGAAATATCTCCATGTCTTCTATGAATTGACGGAAAATAATTCAATGTCCCCTTCGGATACCTTTAGCAAAATGAGAAGAAGTCTATATAATTGAGCAATAATTTAGGGAGACAAGATTGGTAGAAGTAAGTGTTGGTAAGTTTTGAATGTTTCTTAGGAAGACTTGGTAAGAAAATACTAAAATGGTATTTTTTTTAAATGATCATAAACAACTTAGTAATTTTAAATAGTCACATTTTATTCATTAAATTTTACAAAATTATGCCCGTTAAAAATACGGGTGTTACAGCTCTCCCCTCCTATAAAAATTTCGTCCTCGCAATTTCGTACACTGATTACAATGTTAAAACAAATGTGGGTACTTTTCTCTCATTTCAGATTCAAGTTCCCATGTGGCTTCCTCCACATCATGGTGTTGCCACATCACTTTCACCAGAGGAATTCCATGACGACGTAATAATTTTATTTCATGATCCAGTATTTGAACTGGAATTTCTTCATAATTCGTATCTCCTTGAATTGGCACATCTGTCCACATGATCACATGTGAAGGGTCGGGTTCATACTTTCTCAACATCGATACATGAAACACATTATGTACATGAGACAATTGTGTTGGTAGGTCTAAACGGTATGCCAACGTTCCAATGCGTTCCACAATCTCAAACGGTCCTGTATACCTTGGTGCTAACTTTCCTTTAACACCAAATCGAGATACACCTCGTTTTGGTTTCACTTTTAAGAACACAAAGTCTCCGATCATGAACTCTAAAGGTCGCCTCCTCTTATCTGCATAACTCTTTTGTCGACTTTGAGCTGTCTGAAGACGTTCGCGAATAATCTGGATCTTGTCCGTTGTTTCTCTGATAAACTGAGGCCCAAGTTCAAGACGCTCTTCCTTTTCAGCCCAACACAATGGAGATCTACAAGGTCTACCATATAAGGCCTCATATGGAGCCATTCTAATACTTGCTTGGTAACTGTTGTTATATGCGAATTCAACATATGGCAGCTGTGCAGCCCAATTTGTTCCAAAGTCCAGCACACAAGCCCGAAGCATATCCTCGAGAATCTGAATGACACGTTCAGATTGTCCATCTGTTTGAGGATGAAAAGCTGTACTAAAATTCAATTGAGTTCCCAAGGCCCTCTGCAATCCTCTCCAAAATTTTGACGTGAAACGTGTATCTCTATCGGAAACTATTGACATTGGCACTCCATGCAATGTCACTACCTTTTCCACGTACAATTGACATAATTTTGAGACACTATAATTAGTTCTGATTGGGATGAAGTGGGCTGTCTTAGTTAAACGATCTACAATTACCCAAACGGCGTCATGCCCTATTTGAGTCTTAGGAAATCCAGTAACAAAGTCCATTGTCACATGATCCCACTTCCATTCTGGAATAGGTAAGCTCCTCAACTCGCCTCCAGGCTTTTGATGTTCCGCTTTAACCTGTTGGCACGTCATGCACTTAGAGACAAAGGTTGCTACATCTCGTTTCATTCCTCGCCACCAGTATTGTCGTTTTAGATCCATATACATTTTTGTGCTTCCAGGATGAATAGCAAACTTTGAACGGTGAGCCTCATCTAGCACCGCATGCCTGAGATATGGATCCTCTGGAACAACTAATCTTCCTTTGTAAAGTAAAAATCCTTCTGGCTCAATCTGCCATCCATCCAGTTGTTCTCCATTTTGTATTTGTTTCCAAACCCTACGTAATCCTTCATCGTGCCATTGTCCTTGTTTTACTTTCTGAATTAACGTAGGAGTTGCTATCACATTGAATAAGAAAGCTCTCTCGTTATCTTCATAATATTGCAAGTTGAAGTCGGCGATAGTGACTCGTCTCCAATCTTCCAATGCTAAACTGGCTATACGTCCGTTGTTCTTACGACTTAGAGCATCTGCCACGGCATTTGCTTTTCCAGGATGATATTGGATACTAAAGTCATAGTCCACCATGTACTCAGTCCATCTTCGTTGCCTTAGATTGAGATCCTTTTGAGTAAACAAATATTTCAGACTTTGATGATCTGAATATAGCTCGAACTTTGCGCCATATAGATAACATCTCCAAATTTTGAGTGCGAAAACCACAGCAGCTAACTCAAGATCATGTGTGGGGTAGTTCCTCTCATGGGGTTTCAACTGGCGTGAGGCGTAGGCAACTACTCGTCCATGCTGCATTAACACACAACCCAAACCGTTTCCTGAGGCATCAGTGTATACTGTGTAAGGCTCCTCGTTGTTAGGTATGATCAGCACAGGTGCACTAGTGAGTCTTCGTTTCAGTTCCTCAAATGCTTCTTCACATTTATCATCCCACACGAACTTGACATTCTTCCTTGTGAGTTTTGTTAATGGAGAAGCAATCTTTGAAAAATTCTCTACGAAGCGTCGATAGTATCCAGCTAGTCCGAGGAAACTTCGAATCTCTGACACGTTCTTTGGTCGTTCCCAATTTAGCACTGCTTCAATTTTGGAGGGGTCCACTGAGATGCCTTCTTCAGAGACAACGTGTCCAAGGAACTTGACCTTCGTCATCCAGAAATCACATTTTTCTCTTTTTGCATAAAGACCATGTTCTCTCAACGTTTGTAGAGCGATCCTCAAATGCTCAGCATGTTCTTCTTCGTTTTTAGAATAGATCAAGATATCATCTATGAAAACAATGATAAATTGATCTAAGTACGGTCGAAAGACACGGTTCATCAAGTCCATGAAAGCCGCTGGTGCATTAGTCAACCCGAAAGGCATGACAAGAAACTCAAAATGACCGTAGCGAGTCCGAAAAGCTGTCTTTGGAATGTCCTCTTCTCTTATCTTCAGTTGGTGATATCCGGATCGTAAGTCAATCTTTGAGAAATAGCAAGATCCTCCTAACTGATCGAACAACTCATCAATTCGGGGTAGAGGGTACTTGTTCTTGATAGTCAATCGATTAAGCTGGCGATAATCGACACAGAGCCTCAACGATCCGTCATGTTTCTTCACAAAAAGTACTGGAGCTCCCCAAGGTGATGTACTTGGTCGAATAAATCCTTTTTCCAGTAATTCGTCCAACTGCTTCCTCAATTCCACTTTCTCAGCAGGTGCCATTCGATACGGGGCAATAGAAACAGGCGCTGCTCCTTGAGTTAAGTCGATGACAAACTCAATTTCTCTATCAGGCGGAAGTCCGGGCAATTCATCTGGAAAAACATCTGAAAATTCATCCACCACAGGAGTGTGAGAGGATAGGTCACTCTTCTTTAGTTCTCCATCTGAAGCAAAGATCGTCCCAAGATTGGTGAAATTCCTTCGTCCTCCAATACAAGCCTTTAGCACCGGGGCTGGCGTCACTGTTCCTGTTTTTGCCTGAAATTCGATGACTTGTCCATTCTTGGTGAATAAAGAGACACGTTTCCTATGACAATCTACTATTGCCTGGTATTTAGTTAGCCAATCCATTCCTAAGATTACATCAAACTCTGTCATAGTTATTACATATAGGTCAGCCGATAGTTTATGTTCTCCTATAACAATACACACTGATTTACAAATTATGGATACTTCAGCTATCCCGCCCATTGGTGTACTAAGGGTTAATGATGAACTACATGTCTCAGTTTCTAATTGTAGTACGGAAGCAAATAACATAGATATAAATGAATGAGTGGCACCAGTGTCAAATAATACATGAGCCCAAGAATGAGACACGTGAATCATACCGTCTACAACTGAGTGATCAGCCTGTTTTCCTTGTCCAGTTGTAGCCGTAATTGCATAAGCTTGTGCTGGTGCTTTTCCTTTATCACTTTTTCCTCGGTTTCCTTGGCTACTACTAGCCTTATTATTATTTCTCCCAGAAAAATATGGCCTTTGATTCACTGAGCCTTGTGGAGTCGGTTGGAAGTTCTGATTAGCATAAAAATTGGAACCCTGTGGCTGCTGTTGATAGTTGTACTGAGGCTGGAACCCTCGAGGTTGAGTTACTGAGACTTGGGAAGCTGGAGTGTTTTGCTGAGGCGCTCCACGATTTTGACTCCCTCCCCAAACAGTGGAGCCAAAATGACTTCCTTGTGGCCTTGGTGCAAAGGATGATTGTGTAGGGCGGTTAGGGCAATTTCTCCTCAGATGTCCCACTTGTCCACAGTTATGACAAGCATACGGTTGGAAACGACCACTGCCAGAAGATCCACCACCAATAGTCACTCCACTATGCTGAATGACTTGCCCTTGTGACTTCTCTTTCTTACTTATTTTCCTTTGACGCCCACCAGAACCCTTATACTCTCCATAGGAGTTATTTAGTTCTGTCTCTGCCCGCTGTGCCGCAGCTACAAGATCAAGAAAATCTGTTGATGGAACAGCAGCTATCATTTGTCTGATTTTCAGCCTCAGGTTATTTCTAAATTTTTCGCATCTCGCCATTGGATCCGATACAGCCCCGGGATTGTAGCGAGACAATTCTATAAATCGAGCATGGTATTCAGCAACTGTTGTATCTCCCTGCACCAGGTTTTCAAATTCTCGCATCATTGCTTGCCTATGGCTCTGAGGAATATAGGTGTTGCGAAAAATGGTTTCGAACTGCTCCCATGTAAGATTCGGCACATCATAGTCGTCTTTCTGAAGATCCCACCATTCTTCGGCTTTACCCTCAAATATATATGTTGAAAAGCTAACCCAATACTCCCGTGGAATCCTCAAGGTGTCCAACTTCTTTTTGACTGCCTTTAGCCATTGTTCTGCTATGACCGGGTTAGGTTCTCCACTAAATGTGGGTGGTTTCTGCTTCATAAACTCCTTCAACAGAGTTAGATGTCGTTGTTCGGGATCACGAACCTCCACAGGTCTTTGCACATTTTGTAATGCTTGAAGAATTTGTCCTAAATTATTTACTTCTGGTGCAGCTGGCGGGGATTGTGTTGCATGTCGTAGTTGCTCATCTTCTTGAGCTTGTTCCATCGGTTCCGGTTGCTCAACTTCTTGAGCATGTTCAACCGGTTGTGACAGCTCAGACGATTGCATTTGACGTCTTGGTGGCATAGTTTCTACTGGCTGCGAAAATTTAACTAGGATCAGTACCAAATGATGATGACATTAACACCTAACTTTAAAACCATTCCCAAAGATTAATTTTTAAGGTGGTGCTATACCCCCTAGGTTAATCGAACCTAGGCTCTGATACCAAAAATTCTGTAACACCCCTATGTGGGGGTTAACAGTTTTAAATAAATAAAAATAATTTTAAATTTTATATTATTTAAATCAATTAAACAATGCCCATGGGTCTTTAAACAACAAGAAAAATAAAAATAAACGTTTTAAATACAAACCACAGTTTTTAGTGTAGCACCAAATATATATAATTACAGTCATCATCACCATAGTACAATTCCCAAATAACTTAACACAGCCATAAAAAAAAATAATACAACTCTTACATGTTGTAGATAAGTTGTAATTAAACAGGGTCTTCTAACACGAAAACAGCAGGATTGTTTTCGCTTATTCCTCTTCAAATATGTTGCACTGAGTTCCACCTGAGATATGAAGATATGATAGGGATGAGCATCGACATGCCCAGTAGGGAAATCATGACTCACCTTATGGTTTATCCATTACCACATTAAAAACTGCATGGTTAGTAGGTTACATCATATTCCAGATTATGAGGTTTATTATGATCACATCTTATGGATACCCTAGTTAATCATTACCAAGTGTCATAATTACACATTTATACAAATATTACCAATCATCATTGTTCCTAGGTATCCATGTTAAATTGAGTATCACTCAACTCATCGAAACCCAAATGGGCGCACTTGATCACCCCATAAACATTCCAAGGGTGTTCCGGTGAGGGGACATTAAGCCCTGAGTCCTCACCAAATCAATTCCTGTACAGTGTGTTCTGGGACTTTCAACCCAAGGAAGCGTCATCACCTTCCCCCTATTTTACCTTTTTGGGTATTCATGCCCAAGGACGTAACCGCCGCCCTCTTCATGTCTCACCATTTCTCTATATTAAATCATTATTAATAGAGTCAGTTTTCCTAACCATGCTTCTCAATTTATAACATATGTCAATTCATTATGTTCCTCGCCGTACAATACAAGACGAGTCCATGTCATAGTTTCATATGTGATACTCATATAATATCAGTTCAACATAGATATATATATATTGCGGCAAAACAATCAATTTTAATTCTATAAAAACCTCACAAAAATGAGTAATAGAATCCCTACCTTTCAAGCTTATCAACAATCTTTTAATCCTGGAATCAATTAACGTTAGCTCCACACATCCTTGACCCTAAGGCATGCATAAGGACAATTAAAACTAAAGCACAACGTATAATCACATTCATAAGTGAGTTATGTGTAAACCCGTCTACTAGTGCCATTAAAGTATTTTTATGCATTAAACATGGAGAAAATGCATACTAAAAACTAAGTTTAGATTAAAGAAAACCTACCTCAAAACTTCTTTGAAAAGCACCAAAGTTTGGGTTATCAATCAAGCTTGAATTAACTTTAAAACCGCCTCGATCATCGTTGGGAATTATAATTGTCTTGGCCACAAAGAGAGCTTTGTACTCTATGTCTTTAGTTAGAAATTTGAAGTGAGAAGGGAGAGAATGAGAACTAGAGAAGAAGGTGGTGATAGTTAAATAAAAAGATATCAAAATGCTTAAGAGGAATGAGATGTTTACGGGGAAAAGTTGTAAGAAGAAACAAAAGAGTCTTAAAGGAAAATATCATCTTGTCTCCCATGAAGACTTTTAGCAAATAATGCCAACATAATTGAGGGGATAATTGGAGTGAATTATAGAAGAAGATAAGGAAATAATTAATTAGGTGGTTGAGAAATATCTCCATGTCTTCTATGAATTGACGGAAAATAATTCAATGTCCCCTTCGGATACCTTTAGCAAAATGAGAAGAAGTCTATATAATTGAGCAATAATTTAGGGAGACAAGATTGGTAGAAGTAAGTGTTGGTAAGTTTTGAATGTTTCTTAGGAAGACTTGGTAAGAAAATACTAAAATGGTATTTTTTTTAAATGATCATAAACAACTTAGTAATTTTAAATAGTCACATTTTATTCATTAAATTTTACAAAATTATGCCCGTTAAAAATACGGGTGTTACATTTAATCATTGTTTACATATACGTTTACTGTGCATAGGAGCTTATTTCTCCGAGTTTACTTTTTCTCTCTTAATTTGTTATTTTCTCTCTAAATCGCAAATCCTCTTCTTTTTCATTAAAAATTCTTCTTTTTCTCTAAAAGAAGAAGGAATTCTAGGATTCTGCAATTTACTATCTTAATTTTTCCTTTCTATTTACTCTTCTTTCATCTCATCATGGACCCAAAGTACCAACACCTGAGAAAGTATTTCCCATCACTCTCCCAAAAGATTCTCAGAAAGAAATACAAGGCTAGAATTACTCGGTTGTGGATTCTTATGCATTTTGGCATCCCTTGTGATGTGAGAATGTTGATAGAGGGGAAAATCCGTCCGAGTGACTTTAGTCAAGATGTCGGTTTACCAGGAACAGGTACCAGTCGTAGTGCAATGAAAAGAAGAGCTCGTGCCATCGTGGTCACTTGTAACAAATGTGGAAGACAAAATTGTAACGGTAAATATACTTCACCTGGTTATATGTCTACGAATAGAGAGGATAAAATAAGGTTTTGTAGGGATGGACTTTCAAAGGAGAACTTGGATAGCATCCATCCTCCTCTCCACTGGTCACCCTAGTGGATATGTTCAAGGAGCTATTTTTAAACTCTGGCCTAAATTTTATACAGAAAGACAACGCCTCAGGAATATGGTATTTCTAGATCCTGTTTGTCAAGCCATAAGAAAACTGGATGGGGAATAAGTCATCGCTCTATAAAGGTTATTTAGTCTTTACTTATTTGAAGCAGTTTTAGCTGATGTTCAACAGTATGTGTTTTTCTTTTACTCAGAATATTTGCTTTTGTGTTTGAAATAATTGTGATTATTAGATTGATACAGTAAGTGTTAATATCTTATTTAATTTATGATTTTCTTAAATATATATATAATAAAATATATATCTTATCAGACACGTTACATACGGTACAGTAATATGTTTGAATTTTGAAAAGCTTATCCAGATATTTCAAGATTTGTGTCTCAAATTTCAAAAGTTCTACAGTATTTGTCGTTTATATTAAATTTCTAGACTTGGTGTATATTTGTCAAAAAGTCTACAGTTGTGTCATGAGGGTCTTCTGTCGAATTGTTCTCAATTGTCAAAAGTTATACAATTAGAGTCTAATCTTTTTCAAAAAGTGAATCAGATTTTCTGTAAACTATCAATCACCTTATCTTACTTTCTTATCCGCACAAGATTTTGTTTAAATCTTTGGATTACCTTTTCATTACCTACTCGTCTATCTCTTTAGCCCTTTTTGTATATTTCTCATCTTTAAAAACTCATGTAGAACCCGAAGTCTAAGTGGAGCAGACATTAAGCAACCACTTCTATAAACCAAATATGTCTACCTCCCAGTCCACGAAGAAAATAAAGAATGTCTGTGTCTTTTGTGGTTCCAGCCTTGGAAAAGATAAAGCTTATTTAGAAGCTGCAAATCACTTAGGGCAAGTCCTAGCACACAAGAAGATTAACATAATCTATGGGGGTGGTAGTATAAAAATGATGGTAAATATGGCACTAGCAGCTAGGTCTAGCGACGCTACTGATGTAAGAATTTGGCCTCATATTCCAGTTGAAGGAAACCTTTGTAAGGAAGCCATAGGTAAGGGAGAAGGAGTCAGGAGTATCCCTAAAAATTTTAAAGACATAATCTATAATTCTGATGCTTTTATAGCATTACCTGGTGGTCTAGGTACTCTTGAGGAAATATTTATAGTTGCTTGTGGGCAATTGTTGGGCTTTTATTCCAAACCTTTGGGACTGCTGAACGTAAAGGGTTTTTATGACGGTCTTTTGAAATTTCTAGATTACGCTGTGGAAGAAAACATCACTACAGAATCGGAGAGACAAATCTTTGTCACTGCTTCAACAGCTGAGGAATTGATAGATAAAATGCAAATCATACATCCAGAATCCGACACTACAACATCCAAGCTTGAATGGGAAAGGGAAAGCCGGGAGCGGCCAATTGATTTGAATCTCCATCTGTAATCTTTTTGTTTTATCTTTGGCATGTAGGCATGTGTGTCCGTATTTCGTGTGTTACGAATAACCGTTTGCCTTGTATTCTGTGTTTCTTGTGGTACGTTGTTGTTCAATCTTTTAGATTCATTGAGCCTAATGCCGGGATGGCTGGATACGGAGTACTTGATGCTCTCGAAACGCATCCTTCTTAAGGTCCGATCTTTTGTTTATCGATGTTTTTGTATCTCTAAGCATGCATGATATGGATAGCTGGTATACGGAGTGCCTTGTACTCTCGAAACGTATCCGTATTATGTTTGTAATGTGTAATATTCTGTTAATATTATGTGGAAGTACCAGAGTCAGTTATGGGGATATTCCATATGAAATATGAGTATATTATTTGGATTGAATGTTTGTGTCATGAGGATAGCTGTTTAATGAAAAATATGTCGGGTATGTTTGCAATCTAGAGATTCCGTTTAATATCTCTATGAATAAGTTTAATGTATGGTTTTGAATATAAGTGTTTGTGATATATGTTTTATGATTATGTTTTAGTTTATTAGTTGAGGTATGAAATCAAATATATTTGACTTTTCCTTACTCAAAAAGGAAAAGGAACCTAAAGATGAAGTATATAAAATTTCTCTGGCAATCTCCTTAAATGTGATTGTAAATCACAGTCCATGGACAATGAAGGACTGGAATCATGGTATGGTCAATATGTATGCCTGATCAGATTCTTAGACTATTATACGGTGTTATAAGTTGAAACTTGTCAGAAATACTCTCTTGAGGGATTTAGGAGTAAGATTTATTATGCAAGTAAATGAGTGGAGATACGATAACTTAAATTTGGAGGACAAAGAACATTAACGGTTTAGACTCAGAATTGGAATCATAGTGGAATCATAATTTTTACTAGTATTACTAAAATTGGAATTTCGAGGACGAAATTTCTTTAAGGGGGGTAGAGCTGTGACACCCGTTATTCTCCTAAGGGTATTAAGGTAATTAGATTAATTACCTAGTATATATATAAAAAAAAATCAGAAAATCTCTCATAATTCGAAACTCTCTCTCTCTACTTTCTCTCTCTAAAAAATTCTCTCTCTCTCCTCAAAGATCGTTTGAGATTTCGGCATCCGTTTTCGACACCTCCCGCACCAATGGAAAGCTCTCGACGAGCTGAGTCCAACGAGGTGCCGCGCCGCCCAAAACGCCGCCGGAGGAGACCACACGCGCCGCCCGCCCAAAGTGGCGGCAAAACCCATTTCTTTCCGACGAGATATCTTCGCCGTCCGACGTCCGATCGACGTGATTCTTGTTCCTACACGACCACCGTGATGAGAGGAACAAAACCCACCCTTGGTGGCAGCTCAACAACCGCCGGATTGCTCTGCCCGCCTATTGCCGCCGTGCACCGCCGCCCCCATGGTGGAACTCCGCCTTGCCGGAGGAGGTGACTGACACCACCCCTCCCAATGAGTTCAGAGGATCAAGGGGAGTAAAACCCCTCGATCAATTGCACGGAAGGAGCCGGTTTCGCCGGAGAACGGCCAACGCCGCCGTCAACCGCCGCGGGAGCCTCCGTTTTGGCTCTTCCCAGCCACGTTTCTTCAAATTGGATGAGGGGAAATGCTCATAGGAGGATGGGTAGCAAAAGCCCTCAGCCAATTTCAGGTTTCCATCGTCGGAGAATCAAGATCGGAGCTCATCCATTTCTACCGACGTTGTACTTCACGACCCGCTATGTTAGAGGCAGAATTGGGTGAAATTGACCCCGCCATTGGACTCAGAAGGGTCGATTTAGGGGGGGTAGGCCCGAGCCCAGCTGCCAACGGACCCCGATTGACGCCGGTCAACGACGTTCAAAGTCGGTCAACGCCGGTCAACGGTGGTCAACGCCGGTCAACGGCCAGTCAAAGGCTAAATTGGAATTTTGTAATCCGGACCTCCGATCGAAGATCCGAGACCTCCTCCTGACTCGTTTCGATGCTCTGGATGCAATGGTGACCTCCGTTTGAGCAAATTCCACTCCGATGAAAATCATCTGGTATCGACTGCACACAAATCGAGGCGATTCAAACAGCAGTATCGAAGTCCAGAATGACGTTTTCAAGAATGTATGATCTCCAGGAAGCATTCCTAGCCATTCATAGTCGCTCGAGGAGCACTACAGAGGATGCTTCGTAGATACAGCGAGATACAACTGGATCTGTTTTGCTTGAAGTTCAAGATCAAGGGAGTATGGAGCTAACGTTAATTGATTCCAGGATTAAGAGACTGTTGATAAGCTTGAAAGGTAGGGATTCTATTACTCATCTTTTGTGAGGTTTTTATAGAATTAAAATTGATTGTTTTGCCGCAATATATATATATATCTATGTTGAACTGATATTATATGAGTATCACATATGAAACTATGACATGGACTCGTCTTGTATTGTACGGCGAGGAACATAATGAATTGACACATGTTATAAATTGAGAAGCATGGTTAGGAAAACTAACTCTATTGATAATGATTCAATATAGAGAAATTGTGAGACATGAAGAGGGCGACGGTTACGTCCTTGGGCATGAATACCCTAAAAGGTAAAATAGGGGGAAGGCGATGACGCTTCCTTGGGTTGAAAGTCCCAGAACACACTGTACAGGAATCGATTTGGTGAGGACTCGGGGCTTGATGTCCCCTCACCGGAACACCCTTGGAATGTTTATAGGGTGATCAAGTGCGCCCACTTGGGTTTCAATGAGTTGAGTGATACTCAATTTAACATCGATACCTAGGAACAATGATGATTGGTAATATTTGTATAAATGTGTAATTATGACACTTGGTAATGATTAACTACGGTATCCATAAGATGTGATCATAATAAACCTCATAATCTGGAATATGATGTGACTTACTAACCATGCAGATTTTAATGTGGTAATGATAAAAACCTAAAGGTGAGTAATGGCTTTCTCTACTGAGCATAGTGTCGCTCATTCCCTTATGTTTATATCTTTTCAGGACTCACTAAGTGTGAGGTGGCTACGAGAAATATAGTTGAGGAAGTGATGTAGCTATATTACATTGGGACTGCTTCAATCGTTGAGAATGTTCTTCATGATAATGTAAGCATCAATTGTTACTTCTGTGACTGTATTATAATGTGTTGAGGGTTAAAATGATGATGACAACAGTTTATATTATTAAATTTAAGGTGCTACATTAAAACTGTGGTTTATTTGTCGTTTATATTTTTATTTTTGAGTTGAGAGTTTTCATTTAAGTCCCGGGCAAATTTTATTTTTAAGGTTTTACTTTTATTATTTATTTTTATTTTATCTCATTAAAAACTGTTAACCCCCATATAGGGGCGTTACAGCTCTCACATATTATAATGATAAAAAAGTGAGTTATATTATAAAATTCTCGCACGTTACAGTTTTCAATTAAAAATTTAAATTTCAATCACACTTTTTAAACACCCTAATCTTTCCAACTTTGCTAAGGAAGCTAAGGACAAAATGTGGCACGAACATAAGGGTGTAAATAACTTGACATTAATTACATTTACATTCCCTCACTTTGTGTGACGGTATTAATGGTGATATATTTATACGGACAATTTATCTCATGTTTATCTTTATTATATTTTACTAGTTATAATAATAACAATAGGACAAGTTCACACAAGGTCAATAATTCGAGGGCATTGGTAAAAATTACATAATTTAATATTAAGCTTTTATTAATTTACAATAACAGAGTATTTGACAAAATGAGTTAAAACTCATAAGTTTTAACTCAAATAGTGAAAAATTATCATATGATATAGTAAAAAAATTATCGTGTAAAACTTTCACATGTTACAGTGTTTGTAACTAACATTAGTTCTGACTCACTTTGTCAAACATCCTATAAATAAACCTAAAAAAAACACAAATTTATGGTTACCACCATGTATATTCATATTTGGTACAAAATTCTTTTAATATATTAAAAAAATATAATTTTAATAAAATATTTAACAATATTAGTTAAAATCATAATTATAATTATCAAATAATATAAAATATTTATATATTATAATAAAAAAATTATTATAATATAAAATTTTTATACATTACACTATTAAACGATAGGAAATATTTTATTTCGAAATTGGAGCACAAAGCCACAAATTCCAGCCTTTGCAAAATGAAAACTTGCAGCGGGAAACTGAAAACAACGCGCCCGCAAAAATAAATCTCAGTCTCTTATTGGCCAATTTCCTACGACACGGATCGCGAGACAAAGCTCCACAACCGTCGATAAGCAATTCAATCCAACGGTTAAAAAACACACCCGATTTCCTCCAGGCCCATTCGGCATCCCTTTGAAACATGGCTCGCTTTACATCTCACAAATCCACTTCTATAAAACGGTGCCTCAACGCAACCTGAATAATCCATCTTCCTCATTTCTCTCTGCGTGACGTAGTTGATCTCTTTCTCTCTCTAGGAGGTCAAACCGAGACCAAAAGAGTTCGAGTTTCAGATTATCAGCCATGGACGCCGGTGGAAAAGTGAAGAAAGGTGCTGGAGGTAGGAAGGGAGGAGGCCCCAAGAAGAAGCCCGTCTCGAGGTCCGTGAAGGCCGGCCTCCAATTCCCCGTCGGAAGAATCGGCCGGTACTTGAAGAAGGGAAGATATGCGCAGCGCGTTGGGACTGGTGCCCCGGTCTACTTGGCCGCCGTGCTCGAGTACCTCGCTGCAGAGGTATGAACATGATTTCGCAAAGCTTTTAGGGTTTGGAATTCGTCGCAATCTTGTCCTTAATTGCTTAGTTGAATTGAAATTGAATCAGTTGAAAATTGAAATTCTAGGGTCGGTTGGTTTGATTTGGGGATTTCTGATGATTTGATCTCAATGTGGGAGATTTTTGTATAGAAATGAAATTAGGGTTCATGAATTGTAATGATTGATAAGTGTTTGACATTGTTGTTGTTCAGGTCCTGGAATTGGCAGGAAATGCGGCTCGGGATAACAAGAAGAACAGGATAATTCCGAGGCACGTTTTGCTAGCTGTGAGGAACGACGAAGAGCTTGGAAAGTTGCTTGCTGGAGTGACCATTGCCCACGGTGGTGTTCTTCCAAACATCAACCCGGTTCTGTTGCCGAAGAAGACCGAGAGAGCCACCAAAGAGCCCAAGTCTCCTTCCAAGGCTACCAAGTCCCCCAAGAAGGCTTAGTTTCGCCTCGTTCTCTCGCTTTGCTTCGTCTTCTTCATTTGTATGTACCTGAAGACTTTAGGGGTTCTTTAGCTTTTTTACGTTTGTGTAGCCAAGTAATGGAATGAATGATTTTGAAAGATTTGTACTCTTAGATGTCTTTGTTATCATTATGTAGGGACTTATTTGTCATGAAATTAACGAATGGAACTACTTGTTTCTATCTTTCGCCTTGCTTTTCATTCGATTTATTTACCTTGTCGACTTTGTTTGAGCGGCTTTTTGCTTATTATCCGAATTTGGGTTTTGCTCTGGTTTACTTGTCTTGGGCATCCACAATTTCGAATGCTTGGTCTTTACACACGTTTCCTTACCTTTACAGGCAGAATGCAACTCTCCTTGAATGGACTGTTATGAAGAAAAAAGATTTTGTTTGTTGTGGTGGAAATGTAAATGATTAATATACAAACTCATTCTTAAAACTTTGGAGTCCCTTGTATTTGTTTGTTGGTGATCATTTTGTTTTGGGGCACTGTATTTCGCTTGAAGAAATGGCGTTTCTCTCTCTCCCTCTCTCTCTCTTTTGGAAACAGCCTTTTGCATGCATATATCTATTATTTTGCGCTCTTATTAATAAATTTAATTGTTGCTTTCGAAGTTTGCTTTGGTGAGTTGCATGTTCTTCATCTTTCAACAGTGATGCTAAACGTTAGCTGGCACTTTTGTTGTTATATTTTAGCATGAAACTAAACATAAGCTTATATACACATTATTTTGATGTTATATTTTAGCATTTTTATTATAACTTTTATCAACCGCACTTTTGATATTACGTTTAGAATGGATTATTGTTGGATTTTAGGTACTTTGGTGTTAATATTTTAGTCTTACTATTTTCAGACAACGAAAAAGAATATTGTCCATGTGAAACCATAAACTTCTTTTGTAATCATTGTGTTAGCTTGTTGTTAGTTGGTTTTAACAAATTTTTTAGTTAAAAATAATGTAAAGTTTTTGTATGATATATTAAAAGTAAAAAAATTGCTATAATATAAAGTTTTTATATACCATAGCATTTATAGTTTTTATATACTATGGTATTTATAGTTCTGATCAATTGTTTTAATTATTATGTCAAACACTGTTTGCTAGGTAATTGTAATGCAACGTTTGCTAGGTAATTGTAATGCGATTTAAGTCAGAACTTTACCTTCCGATTCCGAAAGGGTAGAGGAAAAAAAAAACGAAGAAAACCTTGGATTGAAATATTTGCGTTTTATTGTACACCATTCTTCCATGTAACTTTTGCCGTGACTCTTGCATTAAAATCTTACATATGCAATCTTGAAAAAAGATTGTTTCGTATTGAAAAGAAAAACATTAGCAGGCAACATTAAATTCTTCAAGGTTGAAATTGTACGGGGTTGCAGGTTCAATTAATTGTTACACCCGCTATTAACTAGAGCTTGAAATTCCTAAGTTGGAAAAAAAAAGAAAAGAAAAAAAAGAGGTATTTTATTATTTTGATACATTATGTTTTAAGGAAACATCACATTGGCATCATATTATTTGACAAATATTAAATAAATTCCATAGAGTTTTTAAATATATCAGTTTAGTAACTTAAATTCGCATGAAATTTTATTAATGAACCCAAATTAATTGTTAAAGTTATTATAGAAATAAAAAAAACTCATTAAAGAAAATTATATGTGGATTTATTTGTTATTTTGATATTGTTTGTATTTATTTTTTTTTTATGGTTTTAACCAAACAATTTGAGATTCATTAACAAAAGAGTAAGCTAAAAATGTCAAGTTATGAAACAAGAATTCATAATACCAAAATTATATTTTTAAAAACTATAGGACATCTTTTTTATATTTTTCAAATGGTAGAGTGTTACTGTAAAGTTTCTTTAAAACACAAGTACTAAAATAGCGATAACCCAAAAACATGAATGAAATACAAAAAAAACACAAAAATCCGGAAGCAACTCATCTTCGTAAAAATGACAAGAGATAAGGAATTGTTTACAGCAAGAGATGTTAGTTTTTGGAAAACCAAGTCATCTTTTTGAGCCATAGTACATATTTACTGGGGTGTTTGAAAGAATAGTTTAAACCATTGGTCTAAACTATAAATAATATAAAATTCTAATATGTTATAATAAAAAAGTAATATTGTAAAGCTCACACATGCTACAGTTTTTAAACCCAAACTTATAGTTTAAATTGTTTTTCTAAATATCCTATGCAATTCAAGAGAGAGGTGAGGGTGTGTGTGGAAATGTCCTCGTAACAAAAAAAGACATTGGTTTGAAATGATAGCTTCTTATCTTTTATGTCTATTTTCAATCCCTTTTTGTGTCTTCTCAGTAGTATTATGTTACGTTAATTAAAATATATTAAGTGATGTAATTAGTAATATAATATTTTAATCGACGTAACATGATATTATTAAAAGAATATAAATAAGATATGAATAAAGAAAAACATGGTCGGATCTAATCAAACAAAGCCCCCCTTCCCCCACCCCTAAACCCAATGCTCACGACCTCCCTCCCTCCCCTTCGCCTGTCGCAGCCATTGATGCCGTTGCCATCGAGCCCCCACCCTTACGACCTGCCCCCATCCTCCCTCTCTCGACCCGTTGCAGCCCCTGCCACGGTCTCCGTCTTACACAAAACCCTTCAATAACCCTTTTCCACTTTAACCGAGAACTTCCCAGTTACCACTAAACCACCACAAGTACGTCAGCTAGTCCTGAAGATACCGGCCCTAAATCACCTGAGAAAATGAGAGGCGGAGATTGTCTTGGGCGGAGCTTTCCTTTGGCCAGGATCTTGTGGGCCCGCCAGTACTCTTGCACCAAATTGTTTATTAGAGGTCTCCTTTTCTAATCCTTCCAACGCCGTGCAATATTTACATGTAGGGTTGACTTTTTTTTTTTTTTTTTTTTCACTCTTTTTGGTGTGTGTGTTCACTTTGCCTTTCCCCAGCCAGTTACACACTCAATATGCGTTACAAGTTTGCAGGTGTAGCATATGATACCAACGAAAATGTTTTGAAGGATGCTTTTGAGCAGCACGGTGATATAATTGAAGTTAGATTTGATATTTTGAAGGTTGTCAAGTCATCATAGATTTTTTTTTTCCGTTAAAATTAACATATTATTATTTTCTTTTGGAGAGAATACTAAAAGAATGTTTGACAGGTGGTAGCCTGGATAACTTTTTAAGTTATAAATAGTGTAAAATTTTTATATGCTACAGTAATAATAAAAAAATTGCTACAGTGTAAAACTCTCACATGCTACAATAAAATAAAAATAGTTCTAACTAACGGCAGTTACTAACGGCTCTAATCATACCGCCAAACATCTTATAAGTTGTCATATATCTTAAGCAGTTAAAGTAAGTCGTGATCACTCAAAAGGGCATGGATTTGTGCAGTTCACTTCCGAAACTGCCGCAAACACGGCTACAAAGGGAATGGATGGACAGGTAAATTTTACTCCTCTTTTATTTGTATTCTCTTTTAAGTGCAAAATTTAGCCCTTTAAAATCCTATATGTATATGTGTATATGATCCTTTAATTGTTTTCTTCTTTATGATCAAGTTAGTGGACGGTAGGAATATTCGGGTCCATTTTACTCACAAGTGATGACACGGTTATGAGATATGTGGTTTTGCTGAAGTTAGAAGACAAAGAGCTATGTTTTTCTTATTTATTTGGAAGCCCCTTTGTGTTACAAATATAAACACTCATTACAAATATAAACACTTATTATTGTTAATTTAAAGCAGATGGGTAAAATAAGGATTTTCTTTAAGTGTTAAAATAAGGATTTTTTAACTATTAAGATATTTTAAAGCTAGTAAACTAGAACAGAATTTAAGGTGCGTTTGATATGAGTATTTGAGTATAATATTTGAATGAAGATTTAAATTTTTATGACAGAAAATATTATAGCAAAATAATTCAAACTGTGATTTGAAAACTCAAACAAACACAATTTTAGTTATCTTTTTTTAAAAAATTACAATTTATTTTATGGATTAAAACAAAATGATTTCGTAAACCTCCATTATTATTGTGTCTTTTCAAAAAAAAAAAAGATTATTTTGGTCAAAGTATTCACTCTTTAATCCATGTTATTTGATTATCCAAGGGAAAAAGAAAAAACGAAAAGAGCTGCGGCAAAAAGTGGACATACAAAGCATCTCAACCGCCTATTCATACACTTTGCAAGGAAATCTAATCTAACGGTTAAAAATGTGCCAACTCGACGATCCGCAGTTCCGCACCCTCCAAAACGTCACCCAACATGTTTCCGAAAAGCATCAATGCATCTTAACCGTCTATTCTCAACGTGCGGAAAAAAGAATCCAACGGCCGATATACACGCCAAATCATCAATCCTCGTTAAAAGCCTATGGCCAATAATTAGACGCCTGTCTGTTCTATATAACCTAATCTCAGCCCCAATTCTTCCATATCTCTTACAGAAAGCATTTCTCAAATTCGAAATCGATTCTCTTCTCTTCAGCCATTCAAACCCTTGTTTTCTCCTTCTAGAAATCCTCAGAACCAATGGCGCCAAAGGCAGAGAAGAAGCCTGCCGAGAAAAAGCCAGCGGAGGAGAAGAAGTCCGCCGTCGCCGAGAAGGCTCCCGCCGAGAAGAAGCCTAAGGCCGGCAAGAAGCTCCCCAAGGAGGGCGGAGCCGCCCCCGGAGAGAAGAAGAAGAAGAGAGTGAAGAAGAGCACCGAGACCTACAAGATCTACATCTTCAAGGTCCTCAAGCAGGTCCACCCGGACATCGGGATCTCCAGCAAGGCCATGGGAATCATGAACAGTTTCATAAACGACATCTTCGAGAAGCTCGCCCAGGAGGCCTCAAGGCTCGCCAGGTACAACAAGAAGCCGACCATCACCTCCCGGGAGATCCAGACTGCGGTGAGACTTGTTCTTCCCGGCGAGCTCGCCAAGCACGCTGTCTCCGAGGGGACCAAGGCGGTGACCAAGTTCACGAGTTCTTGAAGAGACTCTGGACTGTGATTTTTAGGGTTAGGGTTAGGGTTCTATCGGTACATGTTGGCCTTTCGTCTTTAATGTCGGTTATTGTATTTTACGTTGTATGGTTGAACCTTGTCTTACAATGGTACAAAATGAAAGACTATCGGCTTGCATATCTCATTTTCCTCTAATTCGATCTTTGGTACTTGTTGGGAACGAAAACTGTAGAAATTTCGCCATGTTTTTATAATATGCTGCCTTGTTTTCATTGCAGCAGTGAAATTGCGGTAACGTGCATTTCTGGGTTTAGTATCTCTCATTCTTTCCTTCAAAAAGAAAAAGTCTCTTACTGTTACAATCTTTGTCTGGACAATCTGAATTCCATTTTTCTTTTTTCGTGTTGCAGCGGTTAGTACAGCGTTTGATTTTGTGTATGGTTTGCTTAATATTTTTTCAACTTTGAGGATCTTAGCACTCTGTTTTCCTCTATATTTGTTAAAATTCGCTTGTTATTGTTTCTGATGTGTTTTCTGATTGTTGTCTGCTTTGTTAAAATTGATGTTAATCAAAATTTCTGTAGTTATGTGGAGCTTGCGATGCTTTTTCAATTTTGGTTTTGTGTAGGGTGATTTGTGTTTTTTCAAAATGCGGGGTGATTTTATGTACAGGCATAATTGTGGGTTATTTTTTTTTTTTGGGGGAATTTTTGGCGGGTAGACAAGTTTGTTTAAGCTGTTGTGACTATTGGCGCCATATCCTCAATTATTTGCCTGAAGAGGGAGGGAGCCTCAAAGAGGCCAGATGGTATGAGGATCAAAATATGCCCAACGGAGAATAAAGTGAGAAAAATGAAAATTAAGGCAGTTTGACCGATAACATTTATCTCTCCAACCCAATTTTGGCAACAAAAAAATTAAAAGAAAATAAGAAATGAAAAATAGAAACATATGCTTGGATCGATGCACTCCACAATCTTTTTATATGCAAGACTCTTATTTTCCCTTTTTTTTTTTTGAAAATTTTTATATGCAAGCTTGATTGTTAGAATAAAATTGTGATGAAAACCATCATCATCTAAGATCGTTCATGTTAAATCATCAAGAATATTAATAAGATGCGGAAGCTAACCTGAATCCATGGATTGAATGTGATTCTTGAGTCTTTTGGTTGAGGATCTTCCAAGTCTGGTACGTAAATCTTTCTATCAGAATGCTCTGTAATATCTTTGTAGATGGGTAACAGAAAAATAATGTACGTATTGACTTGGGGACCACAACCCCTTTATATAATTGCTAAACTCTAGCAATTATCCTTAATTACCAATTTAGCTCATCATAAAATTAGTAATTTCCCTTTTGGTCTCTACACATAGGAGGCCCACACTTAATGATGCATTAAAAGCCCAAAACTCAAATTGATCACTTTTAATTGGGCAACCTTATTAATAGCCTTTAATTCACATTTATTTAATATATTGGCATATAATTAGATTTTGATCCAACAATCTCCCATTTGGGCTATATATGAAACTTTATAAATGTGAATTATACCTTATGAGCTCATGAATTTTGCTATCAAAACCTTATGCACATCAACAATCTTGTCCATTAACCATATCAATATAGGACCAAAGCGACCTTCGTTACATATGTCGTAACTAGACCCATCAATGATCACATATACCAATACAATTAATGACAAGATTAAGCATGGATGTGTAGCATGGAAATTTCATGCAATGTGATCTTAACATGCCTATTTTCAACTGGTCCACCTAAAAACTTTAGTGAGATCAAACCATACCAAAATCAGAGTGTGAATAAACTGAAAACTTTATTTCTGCAGAAAATTACCTCAAATATCCATAAACCAAAATAACCGAAAAATGTCTATATCATAAGAGCATTTAAAATTACAAACTCCCACTAAAACTAAATATCCTGAAATGATATGACACCCATACGAGCAGTGTGCTCATGAAACATTTTGGGTGGCAATCCTTTAGTAAGCGGATCCGCAATCATGGAGTTTGTGCCGATGTGCTCTATAGACAACTGTCTACTCTGAACTCTTTCTTTCACAACTAGGAACTTGATCTTTATATGCTTTGACTTCGTCGAGCTCTTGTTGTTGTTGGAATACAAAACTGCTGACTTATTGTTACAAAATATCTTGAGTGGTCTTTGAATACTGTCCACTATACGCAGCCCCGTGACAAAATTTCGCAACCATATTCCATGATTGGACGCCTCATAACATGCTATGAACTCTGCCGCCATTGTAGAAGATGTTATAAGAGACTGTTTAGCACTCTTCCAAGAGACAGCACCTCCAGCCAGAAGGTAGACATAGCCCGATGTAGATTTCATACTATCTTGGCATCCAGCAAAATCGGAGTCAGTATACCCAATGATCTCAAGCTGTTCTAACATTCGATACGTAAGCATGTAATCCATTGTTCTCTGAAAATACCTCAAGACTCGTTTGGCTGCTACCCAGTGATCCTTTCCAGGATTGCTTAAGTACCTGCCCAACATTCCTGTAACGTACGCAATATCCGGACGCGTACAAACCTGAGCATACATTAGACTCCCTACTACTGACGCATAAGGAATCTTCTGCATTTCCTTAACCTCAAAATCATTCTTAGGGCACTGATTGAGACTAAACTTGTCTCCCTTAGCCACAGGGGTATCACCTGGTTTACAATCCTGTATGCCATATCTCTTAAGAATCTTTTCGATATAACCCTTTTGTGATAATCCTAAAGTACCCCGAGAGCGATCCCGGTGTATCTGTATACCCAACACAAAAGAGACGTCACCAAGATCCTTCATCTCAAATTTCTTTGATAGAAATCTCTTGGTTTCGTGCAACAAGCCTATATCGTTGCTGGCAAGCAAAATGTCATCGACATATAAAACCAGGAAAATATACTTACTCCCACTGAACTTATGGTATATACAATCATCGACCAAATTCATCTCAAAATCGAACGAGATGATAATCTGATGAAATTTGTAATACCATTGACGAGAAGCTTGCTTGAGCCCATAGATAGATTTCTTTAATTTGCAAACCATCTTCTTTGCATCTCCTGATACAAAGTTTTCCGGTTGCACTATATAGATTGTTTCATCAATGTCACCATTGAGGAACGCAGTCTTAACATCCATCTGATAAAGCTCAAGATCAAAATGTGCCACTAATGCCATTATAATCCTAAAAGAGTCTTTCGAAGAAACCGGAGAGAAAGTCTCTTTATAATCAATACCTTCTTTATGTGTAAAGCCTTTAGCGACAAGACGAGCCTTATACCTCTCCACATTGCCTTTCGAATCCCTTTTGGTCTTAAATATCCATTTGCAACCAACGGGTTTCGCACCTTCAGGCAATGGGACAAGATCCCAAACGTCATTGTCTTTCATAGACTTTATCTCTTCATTCATGGCATCAATCCACTCTTGAGATCTAGAACTTTCCATGGCTTGACGGAAGTTGATTGGATCATCTTCCACCATACCAATGTCATACTCATGTTCTTGGAGAAATACAATGTAATCATCTGGCACCGCACTTCTCCTTTCTCTAGTGGATCTCCTTAATGGCATAGGTTCTTGAGGTGGTTGAGTTTGTTCTTCTGGAACAATTTCTGGAATGGGAGGTTCTTCGACATTGTCTGGATTTAGGTTTGCTTCTTGAACAATGTCAGGAGTAGAAACCTGATCAATGTCAATAACAGCTGTGGGAATATCAATATATTCCTCTTCAAAGACAAAGTCCCTAACCATATCTCCCCCCGCAAACTCGACATCCTCAAAGAACCTGGCATTCCCCGTCTCAAATATCGATTTGGTTGTGGGATCATAAAACTTGTACCCCTGGATCTTTCAGAGTATCCAATAAAATAATAACTAACCGTTCTTGAGTCCAGTTTCTTTTCATTAGGCCTATAAGGCCTTGCCTCAGCTGGACATCCCCAAACATGCAAATGCTTTAGACTAGGCTTCTTGCCCGTCCAAAGTTCGTAAGGGGTTTTGGTAGTTGCTTTAGTTGGAATCCTGTTAAGGATATATACTGTAGTCTTAAGTGCTTCTCCCCAGAGTGATTCTGGTAAGGTAGAATGAGAAATCATACTCCTCACCATGTCCTTAAGCGTTCTGTTTCGTCTTTCAGCAACACCATTCATAGTGGGCGAACCCGGCATAGTGTACTGTGGGACGATACCGCTTTCCTCTAGGAACTTAGCAAACGGTCCCGGACGTTGTTTACCTGAACTGTCATATCTACCATAGTATTCACCACCACGGTCAGATCTGACGCTTTTAATCCTTTTGCTGAGTTGATTTTTAACTTCAGCCTTATAATTTTTGAACACATCCAGCGACTGTGACTTTTCATGAATGAGATATATATAGCAATATCTGGAAAAATCGTCTATAAACGTTATAAAATATTGTTGATCATTCCAAGAAGCCGTAGGGAATGGCCCACAAATGTCTGTATGTATAAGTTTTAAGACGTCCAAAGTCCTGTTGGCCTCAAATCTCCTTTTATTGGTTTGTTTCCCCTTAATACAGTTAACACAAATATCAAAATCTGTAAAGTCTAAGGGGTCGAGAATTTCGTCTGACACAAGTCTCTCTATTCTCCTTTTGGAGATATGACCCAATCTCTTGTGCCATAACGCAGCTGAATTCTCATTGGTTAATTTTCTCTTTATACCTCGTGTACTTAATTGCAAGGATTCATTAAATGAAGCAATTGTATCAAGCAAATAAAGATTATCGTAACCTGATAAAGAACCAGAACCAACTAATTTTGAATCATGAAACAAACTAAATTTTTCATTTCCAAATGAACAAGAATAACCAGATTTGTCCAAAGCTGAAATAGAAATCAAATTTCGTCTAAAAGACGGTACAATAAATGTTTCATCAAGATCCAAATAAAATCCAGTCTTTAACAATAATCTAAATTTTCCTATTGCTTCAACTTCAACTTCAACTTTCTTGCCATCGCCCACGTAGATGTATCTTTCACCATCAGTTGGCTTTCGGCATCTCAGGCATCCCTGCATAGACACACTAATGTGAGTGGTTGCACCAGAATCCATCCACCATGTGTGTTCAGGTACCGAAGTTAAATTAACCTCAGAACAAACCAAATTAAGAAGCATACCTTTTCTTGCACGCCAAGCGTGATAATTGGTGCAATGCTTCTTTTTATGCCCTGCAGCTCCACAGAAGAAGCAACCCGTACCTTCCGGATCAACCGGTCTCTTTTGTTGCTTCTTTTGAGGTGCTGTAACTGCAGCGTCCTTATCCTTCTTCCTTTTCTTCCCTTTGTCCTTGGAAGTATTAACCAAGTGAGCACTTTCGTCTTTTCTTGTTTCAACCTTTCCTCTTCTTGCACACAATGTGAGATGAGCTCATTAAGAGACCAAGTCTCCTTTTGGCAATTGTAGCTCACCTTAAACTGACTGAAGTGTGCAGGAAGAGATATAAGAACTAAATGCACTAGCAAGTCCTCAGAAAGGTCCAGCTTAAGTGCTCTTAATTTTGAAGCAAGATGAGGCGTCTCCATGATGTACTCCCTGATGTTCCCTTTACTTTTGTATCTCATTAAGATGAGGTTTGCCAAAAGTGTACTTGTTTCAGCCTTTTCATTTTTGGCAAATCTCTTCTCAATGTCCTCAAGGAACTCTTTGGCTGTCTTTATCGTTTCCGATATAGTGCCCCTGAATGCTTCTGGAATGGCCTTCTTCATGATCATCATACACATGGGATTTGACTTCTCCCACCTTTCCATGTCCTTCTTTTAATCAGAGGAACTTTTATCTGTAATAGGTGCGGGAGAAGGAACTCTTAACGCAAGGTCGAGATCCATGACTCTGAGAACTATTATGAGGTTCTCTTGCCATGATTTGAAGTTGCTACCATTCAGCATAGGAATTGAATTGATGTTGGCAGTAATATTAGAGACAAAACTAGTAGCTGAAACAGAGAACAAAATAAACAAAACAAAACAAGCTCACATAAGAATCCATAACAACAATAATAAATCCAAATAAAGGTAAACCCATCTCAAGATATCGGGCACTCCATTAATATTTAGTCTTTGGACAAAAATATTAACTTGTAAGTGATATCTTGGTGTAGTAATCAAACACTGACAATAAGAACATGTCAAACAATAAATTTTCTTTTGGGCCAATTTATTGTTTACATGTAAAACCAAATAATCATCGCGTGTTTATCACCATAGGTGTACATGCAATTCTGTCAAATATTGCCTTCCTTTGGGCCGGTCAATATTCACAAAGTTACATAAACACAACCTTTTATATTTCAAAACAAATTAATTTCTACAAGAGAGGCCACTTTGGTGACATGTTGCTTCAATTAATTCATCTTAAAATATATATAAAATACCAATATTTGAATTTAAAATTGTACCAAAATTGACCAAAATTAAAAATAAAAATAAAAAAAAAATTTGGTCAAGGTCAACATTGACTGGGTCGGGGCTGAACCGGGTCGGGAGAACCCTACCCAGATCCTAAATCAGCCCTTTTTTTTTTTTTTTTTGGGTCACCCAGGGGTTGAACCCCTGGGGACTTACCGGTCACGGGCCCAGCCCGTGTAGAAAAATCCAGTCACGGGCCGGCCCGTGTATAACTCCCTTTTTTTTTTTTGGTAACCCAAGGGTTGAGCCCCTGGGTTTGAATTGATCACGGGCCCAAACGGGCCCGTGTAAAACACCTCAGGTCTGGGCTTCGGCCCAGACCTTTCCTCAAACAACCCTAGGGGTCTTCGACCCCTGGGTGAAGACGACGGGCGGCCTCACGGCCGCCGCCCCCGTCAGCGGCCAAGCGGCCACAACTGTTGTACTCCGGCGTGACCTGAAGGTTGCGCCCAGACACGGCCGACGCCGGCTGTGGGAGGTCCTGCCGCCGGCGAAAATAACCACCCTTTTTTTTTTTTATTCCTCATGCGGCGGCCTCTGTGGCCGCCGCTTTCATGCTCCGCTGCGGCCAGAGTCTTTCCGGCTCGGCCACATGGTCGCCACCGGAGTCCCTTCGCCGGCGGCAGTAATGATGCCGCCGGCTTTCCTTTTGCCCGAAAGAGACCCAACCAAAAAACCATATATATAAAACAAAACCATTCAACCGAACACATGTATATTAACCACAGCAAAACGTACAAACCGAACGAAAAGCTAAACATATAATTGGATTTCTTTTCGGCAATTGTGCCGTACAAACATAAAGAAACTTCAACCAGAAATTTAAACAAGTGTTCTCAAATTCAACAATTTTATAAAACCATAGATTGTTAAATTTGAGAATTTGTAATGAGAATCACATATAGAAAATTATTGATTCTCAATGATTCAACATGAAGAGGCTCTAGATACCACTTGTTAGAATAAAATTGTGATGAAAACCATCATCACCCAAGATCGTTCATGTCAAATCATCAAGAATATTAATAAGATTCGAAAGCTGACCTGAATCCATGGATTGAATGTGATTCTTGAGTTTTTTGGTTGAGGATCTTCCAAGTCTGGTACGTAAATCCTCCTATCAGAATGCTCTGTAATCTCTCTGTAGATGGGTAACAGAAAAATAATGTACGTACTGACTTGGGGACCATAACCCCTTTATATAATTGCTAAACCCTAGCAATTATCCTTAATTACCAATTTAGCTCATCATAAAATTAGTAATTTCCCTTTTGGTCTCTACACATAGGAGGCCCACACTTAATGATGCATTAAAAGCCCAAAACTCAAATTGATCACTTTTAATTGAGCAACCTTATTGATAGCCTTTAATTCATATTTATTTAATATATTGGCCCATAATTAGATTTTGATCATGATTGGATAAGGTATCGGTGAAGTACAATCTAGGAAAGAATCAGCATTCAGCATTCAGCATTCTTCCCCCAAACTAATCTAGAGATACCCCTTCTCTGATTTTGGATGAATATAAAATTTCTAAGAGCAATTCACTTTGCACGCCAAATGCCAGTTTTCCAAAATTAAAAATTAAAAGATTACTGAATGGATGGGACACCACGAAAAGGGTCTTGGAAAATATTTACATTTTTAATTGTGATGCATTTTCTGATTGCTATCAAGCCTATCTCCATCGTCGGAGAGGGTAGTTGAAGCTTCTTGCTCTGCTTCCTCTAGAAAGGATGGTTCGCCGCCGACAGAGTTGTAAGAAAGAGTAATGACTGATGTTACCACAGCCATATTTCCCTACTCTTTTCATTTTCTTTTTCCCTCTCTAACTAATCATATTTTCCTACTATTTTGCCCTCTTAATACATCAACCCAAAGAAGTACGAAAACTACAAATAAAGGAGCTCAAGATGACAAACAGCAATCAAACATGCTTTTTAGAAAACTAGACATCAGATTGTTGGACAACTTTTCACAGATCCCTCATCGGGAAAAAAAAAAAATTATTCCTTGATGATTATAAATACAAAATTGAGCAAAATGCGAATTAAAAAGGGTCACAATCAAACTGATTAGAGCTCCACAACACAAAGAGTAGAGTGAAAAGGAGACAAAAACCATCATTTATTTGAGAAGATTGCTATATGGCCCGTAGATCAGATGTATCATTTAACAACGAAATGACTAAAAGAGCTTACTAACCAAGAGGTAGATTCTTCTCCGGTCTTACTAGTCTTGGCAACTTCAAAAAAAATTAGCCTCCCATCAACTATTTACTAAGAACAAAACGAGGAAAATTTCATATGACAAAACAAAGGAAATTAATTCGAAAATGACTTAAATGAAATGGAAAATTTTGTTATTACCCTGCCATTCATGGCCTTCAAAGCCTTTTGAGCTTCAACCTCTGTCTCGTACGTTACAAAACCGAGACCTTTGGGTCGTTGAGTTTGAGAGTCAGAAACCAACCTAGCTATAAACACACACAAAAAAAAAAAAAAAAAAACTAATGACTTAAAAATGGGAAAATTAATGGTATAATTTCCAAATTAATTAAAAGAACAGTCAAATAATGGAATTTCAGAACCAAAAAAACAGAAAAGGAGAAATACCTTCTAGGACTTCGCCAAGGGGAGAAAACAACCTCTTCAGATGTTCATTCGTAGTGTGAAATGATAATCCTAAGACCAAAACAATTTTTTCAAATTTAGGGATTTCCAGAAGAAAATTACAAACAGAAAATAAAAAAAAAGAAAAAAAAGAACTGCTGACGAAGAGCTTTCCGCTTAATTTCTTAGCTATCTCCGGCGACGGCGAGCGGAGGGGTTGATAGAGGCTGCGAAATCTTTTATCCCCACATGGTAAATGGGGCCATTTATATCAAGCCCAATATGTTCACCATGGGCGTAGGCCCAAATAACAACAAAGGGTATTTTCGTAAAATAACTTTCTTCCTAAAAACCATAGCACTTAAAAACCCCTTTAAAGGCAACAACCCTAGTTGCGCTCTTGTTCTCTCGGCCGTCTCGTTCACCCACCAGCAGCGACTTCAGTGCCGCCGACGTTTCGGCCTTCAGGTAAGGTTTTTTCTCGTCTACGAAACGTCGAACATTGGATCTCTCTTCTACGTTTTTTTTTTCAGCTTTCATCGAGTTTTCTTGTCTCTTGATGTGTCTGTTTATGTTTATGTTTGAATTTCGGAAGACTTGTGTTCTTCTATTTTGCTTGCTTGAGCGGAAAATTGCTAGTTGTTCCGGTGTGATATGGTTTAACTTCTGATTGGTTTCTTGTTCATTCGTTAAGCTTTCTGTGTTGAACTGACAAGGGTGTATGATTTGTATTAAAAAGATAGTTCCAGGTGTTTGATTGCTGGAAATGCTTGCCTCTTATTATTATTATTTTTTATTTATCTGTTGTTTGTCCTAAATACACCGTTTTGAATCTGTGTAATAGCCTTTGACACTTTTTTGGACAAATTTGAAATAGAAAATGTACTATAGTTTGTTGGTTGATTGGGAAGAAAAGAATACTTTTGCATGATTGCATCTGAATTTTACGGTTTGGAAAGTGGTTGTTGTTTGTCTAATGTGATTGAATATTTTTAGGATTTATAAGAAAGACCGTTACTATGCTCTTTTATTTTTATCTCTGAAAATAGCATATTCTTATGTTTCTTTACTTATTTTGGTGTTTTCTTTGTCTTTTGTGGTAGCCTGCATTTGAAAGAATGGTGAGAATCAGTGTGTTGAATGATGCTCTTAAGAGCATGTACAATGCGGAGAAGAGGGGGAAGCGACAGGTCATGATTAGGCCTTCCTCGAAAGTGATTGTCAAGTTTCTATTGGTCATGCAGAAGCATGGTTAGTTTGTAACTTACATTTCTCTCTTGTGTTTTCTCTACAGTTGAAATTAAATGAAAGTTTTCCTTTTATTTATTTCTAATTGATTTCGTGAATCATTTTGTAGGTTACATTGGTGAGTTTGAGTACGTGGATGACCACAGATCTGGCAAAATCGTGGTTGAACTTAATGGACGATTGAACAAGTGTGGTGTTATAAGTCCACGATTTGATATTGGAGTGAAAGAAATTGAGGGATGGACTGCCAGGCTGCTTCCATCAAGACAGGTGAGCCATAGTATAATCATCGATCATTTTCTTTTAATAATTGCTTTATGTGGGATAGCAAAAATCACATTCTGAGAGAGAGATTATGGGAAGTATGCAGTTTACTTGGGTTTTGTAATCATAGCGTCTAGATTAGAAACTTAGAATTGAATTGAAATAAAGTTTGGTGGTTCAGAAAGGCATAGTCGTGTTCTATTGTTAGTATTGCACAAGGTGACATTATAATGTAAATTGCATTTTGTAACGTATAACGGCGTTCCATGTTGGAACACCAAGAGATGGTGTGTGGATGTATACTTTTTGAAGCTTTGTGCCTAAATAGGATTGGGAACATCATTAGACACATAATTCTTTTCAGAGTTTGGAGGTTTTGATTTCTGTGGTTTAGCACTAGGGCAAAACTTGGGGATATTAAGTTCTTTGGAAATATTCTGTCATGCAAACATCTTTCAATGCTTCAAAACACTAGTCTTGATGCACATGCAGTTAAAAGGAGGGAAACAGGGAGTTTTTTGCTTGTATATTTGTTTGTTGCTGAGAATCCCGAGATCATTTTGCATTATCATAGATGGTAGGTTATCATGTCTTGTAACTTTTTTATATTTGTTTGCGATTGGTGATGTAAATGAACCTGGACAACGCACCCCACCCCAGGCCAAAACCTAAAAAAGCCAAATTTGGCCTTAAAATGATGTAACCGGTGATAGGAAAGGCCATATCTTATGAAGAGCTTGTTGCAAAATGGTTATGGTTGTTGCTACCCAACCTTAAACAACTAGACTTGAGCTTCCTATTAGAACTATTTTTTGATATGTAGTTCAGTAAGTATATATAAAGAAATACGCGCCAAAACAAAATCACTAGAAATCTTCTGCCCCCCAACTCCCTTTATATGAACCCAAGGCCATGTGCAGGCCTATATGCATTCGTGCAACCATCATTTGTAGCTAAAAGATTGTAACTGTTTGTTGTGCTGATGAGTGGAGTGTAATTTTGCAGTTTGGCTACATCGTTCTGACAACATCAGCTGGCATCATGGATCACGAAGAGGCTAGGAGGAAGAACGTTGGTGGCAAAGTGCTTGGCTTCTTTTACTAATTCGAGTTTAACGATCCTGTAGAAGTTTTGGCTTTGTTTAGCGTAACAAACAAGGACTTTGGAAGGAATGTTTTTGTGCTTCGTGGTGTTAGTGCCATTCTTATTTTATACTTCATTATAACTTGAGTGTTTTTCAATTGAAAGTTTGATATGTTAAATTTTGTTGAGTAAATTTTTGTTTTTGTTTTTGTTTTTGTTTTTGTTTTTTTTAGTAACTGCATGGTATTGGAGTTCTGACTTGCTTTATAACTATTGCTTTGTTTTTGCCGCCCTGTATTTGTTATGATGTTAGATCTTTCACATGCATGCCTTGTACATTGAGGCTCACAAGGCGATTCCATCCATCAAATGTGTTTTACACACAATATTGTTTTAAAATTACACTTTTATTTGGTGGTTGATTCTATGTGTAGTTGTTTATCATAACTTGCTTGTTCAAAGTCTTTGTCGTTGGGTCAGGTTGTTCGGCGGTAGTTGGGAAACAGAATTTGTCGCTGTGCTTTGAATGTGGGGCAAAAGCATAGCACTCAAATTAGTCTGAGTGGGTTAATAATTCGATAAAAATGGTGTGATGCAAGAATACTTGATTGGTGTTCCACGCAAGTCCCAGAAACAGTAAAGGAAAAGTGTCGTCATTGGGCCATAATTATTGAAATGACCAAAGTTTCTGCTACCGACGGCACTGCGGCCGTAATCTGGTGCCTTTACAGGGGTGGTTTCATGTCAATGCCTATTTCTTGTTCTACAAGCTACCTAATGGTTCACCAAATTGACCCGCCGGACACTACATTAGAGTACCCCATCCAACCTGAACCGGGATAAGCAAGTTTTTACATTACATAACCGAAACGAAGACTAGTTTACGACTTTTCGTACTTGTCTATTTTGGCCTTTTTCACCCACCACTTCAGTTTGCTCGATTTGCAAAGCATAAATCAAATTTTCCTAAACAATATTATAGGATTTTTTTTAAAAAAAAAATCATCAAGCACAATTCAGTTAAATAAAAAAAAAATATCATCAAGCACAATTCAGTTATTTATTTATTCATTCTCAAATATGGAGAATTGCCTCTCTGATAAATAATGACATTTCCTTTTTTTTACTAGCATTAAGCGAAAAGAACATTTTGAATAGTTCATCATTTTTGTGCACTTCCATTCCTCGTAGATATATATTCCCAATATGCATGCATAACATCTTCTATTAAGCATAATTCACACTTAAGAAATGCCCCATGTGCATTATACATTTATAATGTGCAGATATATATGCACATATTCTTCAGTTTGTTCCCTTTTAGAAATCAATTCTCGGCTACGTAAGCCAAGATTTGATTGATGCCCCCGCATGAACTTATAGCCTCTTTGAGATTAGTTAGTTCTAACCAACTTTTTAATTAAAAATAGTATTACAGTGTTTACAGTTCAAATCAATAGTTCCAACCATCATGCTAAACACTCTAAGAGAGGCCTTTGATTTGATATGTTGATTACTATTATTTTTACGTTACTTTGTTTTTGAACTAGAGCACCATCTTTCAAGAGTTGCACAAGCTAGCTTTATCTGATTTCTTCGTACGACAAAACCAAGAAAATTTCTCTGACTTGTCAAAAATATTAGCAGAATATTATATTACTCGTCAAGAAGATGAAAAGAAGCTTAACAATATATTGTAAAGTAGCTTCACTAACGATGTTTCGTACAAGTTACAACATAAAGAAAAGTTAAGAAAGTAATAATAACTTTTTTTTCCCTATAAAAACCGCCTGACCATTGCTGCTTAACCATAGTTGTGTATTTCATCCTAGGAGGTCTGCCAAAGGATCTTCAGTTGCCCAAAATGATGAAACATGGCTAAAAACTTTTTAACGGCGACGATTCACGGATTTGTCGTCGCCCTCTCCATCTTCTTCACCGTTGATATCGCTGCTAGATGTACCTGTAATTTCCATAATCAAAACTTTGGTGTAGAACAAATTAAAGGAGCAGTTAAACACCCTATAATATGGAGGCCAAGGATGAAGTTTTAGAGAGAGAGAGAGCTAGGGAAGCTTTTTTTAGGCTTTGAAGGGAATATGTTATTCGGTTTTGAGTTTGTGGGCGAGTATCTTCCAAAGCATATGCTTTGAGCATTAAGCTTGCTGGCCCCATCTTTTCCACTTTTGCTGGTTATTTTTTTGTCATGGGGAACATGGGACGTGTGGCCACATAATTAAAAAAAAAAAAGATTTGTAGTTCTTTCAATGTGCACTTTTGCCAAATTTTCTATTGTATTTTCCTTGTCAGTCTTTCTTGGACTATATTGTCTTTGTCCAACACGTATTTAGCTGGCTAATCTCTAGTTTTAAATCAGAGTTTAAAATATATGGGACCTAAAATTCCCAGTTGAAGCATTTGGATAACATATATGCATGTGTTTGGAATGTTTATTAGAACTAACTGGTTTTAACTAACTATGTAAAGCGCTCAACAGCTACTAATAAAAAGCATAAAATTTCTGCAGTTTAAAGTCTCGTTGTTGTAGTTCTTAAACTTAAAACTTTAATTTTAACCAACTTACCAAACATCCAACATTCAACATTTAACCTGCCAGTTTTATAAACTCTCGTAAAAGAAAAATGCTACCATGGTTCTATATCTATATCATTGCTTATTCAACCTAAAAAACAAAAAATATATACATCTATGCCTTTTCTTGTTACTTAATCATATAATTACTTGTCCAACAAAAAGTAAACCACCAAAGGTATTTTAAGAAAGACAAACAAAAAAAAGAAGAAAAATTGTATTGTTGTAAACGTTTGTGGCTTGAACAACTCATCCTAATATATATAGAACATAAAAAAAGCCAAAAAATAAGAACAAAAACCCTAGACAGGACATTGCATTCTCATGTGTGTTTAAGTTATGCTGGCAAATTGCTGCTCTGGTTTAATCAACATGGCAGTGCTATGTGCTGGAGCCAATGTGGATCTTTTTTTTCTTTTTCTTGGCATAGTTTTCGTCAACGATAAAAAACTCAAGCAGGATTTTGGATACGTCTTGTAAATTGTCCTAACAAATAAAATTAATTTAGACAAGAAGAAGAAGAAGTAGAAGAGATTTTTTTAATTTGTAGAGAAGGAAGCCAGCCAAGTGCAACTAGTCAATTGTCGTATTTCCTTTTGTATGAGATGCACCAATCATGTCCTTAAGGAAAAAAGAATAGGAAAGTTGGATTGTCTTTCTGTATCCACCAATCATGTTTCTTTCATACATTTACCAGTCCAAAACTCAAAATTGAAACTTAGCAATAATTTGCCACTCTTTGACAAAAGTAGTGTTTTCTTTCATGGGATTTTCCCTTTACAGGTAAAAAGAGCCGTACAATAGACATACGAGCTAGCCTGAAATTTGTTATATATTTATCTGAAGCTGTGAGCCTCTTATAAAATCTCCTTCTAGTTTTGTTCCAACATCTTGGCGTTTGTGCAATTGATAAAAGAAAAGGGTCTTTGCCCTTTTAAGAAATCTTTATTATAATTTGTTTATTGGTGAAAATCCAAAGATTAAAATATGACTGAATGAGGAATATTCTTAGAGAACCACCACCACCATAGCAGTCCATTCCATAAAAGAGAATTATGTGCACTCTACCTAGATTATCAATATGCCAGCAAATAACCATTATGGAGATTTAACACGTGTGTATAATAAAAATGTCAATCCAATGACATAACGCAATCTTTATCAATCCTCTTTGTGCTCATGAATGGGAATTAGGATGTCACTGCTGTAAAGTACACACATTCACTATGACATAAGGAAGCAAAAAAGAAATCCAAAAAAAAAAAAAAAAAAAAACGATAATTTATGGTGTTTAAGAAGAGAGTTAAAACTTAATCAAAATTATTAGTGTTTTTTCTTATAAAATTTGAACTAAAATATATGGCTGCGTTCCTAGGCCAATTTCAAACGTATGTAGTTGTGCATCTTCCATGGGAAGCGCTTTCTTAAAAGAGTCAAGCTGTGTAATGTGGTGGTAAAGCATCTATGCTTGGCTGGTACTTTCAGATTGTTAGCAGAGCAAGATGCGATGGCCATCGACCAATTGTCCATATTCTTTGCTTGAAACTTTTACCAAGTTAATTAGAGACTTGTTTAGGTCTTTCTCAAGCTTTATAGATGCAAAGGGTTGCGTGAGTTAGGCGGAGATGTTGCTTTTACGGTATTTTACTAGCTTTGTCTATAGTCACTTTCTGAGTGAACTTTCAAAGACGGCCATGATTGATGAGGTAAACAGAAAGGGTTGAATGAAAGGTATAGCAAAGTGATAACTTGTGACAGCATTTTGAATCCTCCCAAATGGCTCTCAAAGTAGAAATTGACTTACGAACATTTATATTGAAGCCTAAATTAAAGGTTGAGAGAGTGTGTGGAAATATAGTTAAAATTATAAATTAGAATTATAAATATTGTAATATATAAGAGATTTATACTGTAACATATTTTTGTTTTATATTGTTGATAGTGACAAGGCCTTCTTAATCTTACTATATATATATTCCTGCAAAATTTATCAATTTACTAATATGTTCCTTTGCTAGATGTTATGTTATGCATCACTCCATGATTTCTTTGACCAAAGACGATCTGAAACGGTCAATAGCTTCCTTTTCACAAATCACAATCATTAACAATGTCACATCTAATATAGTAACCATCGTTTTATAAACCTAAACACAAAACGAAAAAGAAAACAGAGGGAGGCTCGTTCTTTGCATGGACAAATTTTTTTTTTTTTGTGAAAAAAAAAGACTTGCAGTTGCATGTTCTTTTGCTTCGCATGTGCACAAGCTAGATAGTTTTCTTTAAAAAAGAAAAAAAAAAAAGGATGAACAGGTCTTCTAACTCTCAATTGATTGGCTAATAAACCCGAAGACTCACCCAACGTCCCTTTTTCTGGCAGTCTTTTCCCCGACATGCATCCAAATGGAGTGGTGGCAAAACAAAGTCAAAGTTAGGAAAACACAGCATTATAAATTCCTTTTTTTTTACGTTCATTTACAATTTTACTAGATTTCTCACATACCTGACATTATTAATCAGTTTATTCATACTCACTTTATGATAGCTTCGCTTGTGTCATCCTCTTGTTCTTGTCCCACAAAGCACGATGATCCACCCGCGTTAACAAGTCTTAGGTAAATGATTATGTTAAGCTCACACTGTCACACAAATGACGCTTATATATATATATATATATATGCATATGCAGATAATATAAGCTATTATGATAAAGTAAATATTTAGATTTTATCCGTAGATTTTATTATTTTAATCGTTAAATTAATTTTTAATAGTTTATTGTTTATGTTAAATTTTTATGACTAACGTAAAATTATTTCAAGTTCTAAATTAAATTGGTATGAAATTAATACAATAGTTAAAATAACAAGTTTTTCTAGAGATCCAAAACATAAGTTTTAACACGTGTATATATATATATATATAGGGTCCATTTGGTAAATGAATTTGAATTAGTGATTTAATTTGAGTTACGATTTGAGTTAGTGATTTGAATTGTTATCTAAATTGATGTTTGAAGGTGCATTTAAGTTTCAATCTGAGTAAAAAAATAAAATTAAAATTTGTGTTCAGAGAGGCAGTAAAAAGAGTTTTTGATTTATTAATAAATTTAATAAAATCTTAATGTTAATGATCATAAAAAATAGGTAATATGGATTTTAATTTTTTCCTCTCTTCACTAGAAATATAATGAAAAAAGAACATCTCAATTTGATATCAAATGAAGAAGTTATGAGTTTTTTTTCAAATATAGAAGAAAAAAATTTAATTTTTATTATAGTAAGGATATTCAAGTATTAAAAATTTAAGAGGAATTAAAACTCTAAAAACTTAACTTTTTATTCAAATTTTAAAAAAAATAAATATATATTTAGTTTTTTTTGATACTTTAATCTAAATTTAAATTTATTAAGTAAAAAAAAAAAAAAAAAGCTCAAAACAAGCAACTCTACGTGTGAGTGTATATATATATATATGTGTGTATTTTTTTTTTAAAAAATAATATTGGATTAATTGGGCAATCAATCACGTTTTGGAAAGCAGCATAACTTGCCCTTTTCAATGCGTTGCCCACCTTCATAATCAATAGTCAGATGACAGTTGTACCTTGACGAGCCTCTTTCACAGAAAGACCTCTTTGCCGATTATATGGATGCCAGCTGAGGGGCCCAGAGCTGCGATCCCCTACAACAGTGTCCACTATACTCTCCTGCCTTTTCCAATAGGAACGCTAGGAAGGAAAACTTTCGCCACGTGTCGGAAAATCGTTGCCTGGATTTTGATACTTAATAGCACCGGAGTGACCTCGCCCAATCTCGGTTGTCTCCTTGGAGTTGCTAGCGTGCGCAGGAGAGCGATCGGCGCACACAGTGGTGGAAAAAGGCCACGGCCGAAGCCGGGGAGGGAGTTTGGGGCTGTGGGCAGTACGCCACCGGCGCAAGATAGTCAGAGGTTTTTCTTCTTCTTCTCCTTCTTCTCCTTCTTGTATTTGTTCTTGTTTCTCTGTAAATCTCTGTGGACTTCAGCTCTTAATTTGCAGGATGTTTGCTCTCTTTCTCTCTAAAACTCTTTGTTTCTACCTATTATTGTCCGATCTGGTATTTATTTCTTTCTGTAATGGTGTTTTGTCTGTTATTCCTGTGCATTTGGATTTGATGTGTGGATGTTTGGTTTTTCGCAGAGAAAATATATACACGCGATTTGTAGTTGGGGTAATTTGTTGAGCCAGATTGAGTAATGGCTGCTCCACCGGCGAGGGCTAGAGCCGATTACGATTATCTTATCAAGCTTCTACTGATCGGCGACAGCGGTACGTGTTCCTGAATCTGACCTTGTACTTTACTTTTCTTCTCGTTTTGGTTTCCCTGATTTTCCCGAGAAACAACCGGAGCGTGATTTGGTTTAAATCACATCTCTCAACATACTTGTATGAATGTATTATTACTATGTTAGCTTGAATTGCAGCATTTCGGTTTTGAGATCGCGAGAGGGATGAGTTTGTGCTGTTTCTTTTTTTTTTTTTTTGTTTTCGTTTTCGGTTGAGATTTGTTAATTTTAGGTTTGAAAAAGGGAAAATATACATACATTGGCTCAGTTGCTTTAGCCTAGTACATGACTTAAGCTATTATAGAGTTGTGGATGTTGAACATTTGACATAGATTTGCATTAACTGATTGAAATTGCTGTTTGATGTTCTTAACGCGAGGCTATTTTCTATTTAGTTTTTTCTTCTGCGCTTCTTAGCTTTTGATGTATCCGTTGTGAAGTTCAATATCTTGGTGACTAAATTCGAGTTCTGTGCTTGTTTTAGACCTATCAAATTAGGTCTCGTATGTTTGCTTCTGAAAATTGTTAGCCTTATTTTTAGGGGAAAAGGTTTGCATCTGCTATTACCATTCGCTTACGGGTCTCATTTTAAGGTTTCACCCATGTTCTCATGAACTAAGCTTTTCTTTGTGTGTTGACTGTGACTGGATCGTTAATGTAAAAGCCAGTTTTCTTTTGTTATGGACGGCTACATGAATTATTTTGTTTGATGTTCTTGGACTGTCTGTTTTATACTTCTTTGACCCTTTATGGTAGCAAGGCTAGAAGAGTTGTGACATTTTAGAATTGTTTATGTGTTCATTTTTGTGTTTTTAGGTACTTATTTTGGCATTACACACTCTTCTCTTCTAGGACGACTAAAATTTTGCCTTAAGAAGAATTAAATTTATATCCTTTTATCTATTGGATTTTCTGTTGAATTTTGTACATGGGGTTCAAGTGATGGAGTATAATTTGTCTTTTTAGACGGTTTCCTGGCATGAATAAATGCATATCTAGCTATGTAATTGAAAAAACAAACACCCTCTAGAAATGGAGGAACTTGCCGTCTATGATTGTAGGAATAAAGGTTCCTCCTTTTAGGTTACAAAAATTACTTTCTTCAATAGAACAGCTAGTTCAGACACTTAATGTGGTTTTGGACCAGGTATACCCGTCTTGTTAATTATTTGTTTATCTTGCAGGTGTTGGTAAGAGTTGCCTCCTTTTGCGTTTCTCAGATGGGTCCTTCACCACCAGTTTCATCACAACCATTGGGTATTTATATCCAAAGTTTTGAGTTACAAGATCGTTTTTTTCCTTCCTGCAAAATTATGAGAGGCCCATGACATCGTATTCTTCTTGTGTAGCATTGATTTTAAGATAAGGACCATTGAACTTGATGGAAAACGGATTAAGCTTCAAATTTGGGATACAGCTGGTCAAGAGCGGTTTCGAACTATTACCACTGGTAAATTTTCTGATTTGAATTTTGAATTTAAAACAGATGAATGGATATTCTTTGGTTATATATATAACGTACGAGAATGGACTATTGTTGTCGATACCTGAATCGCTCTCCTGGGAGTTATCGAGTCATTATATATCTTTCATTTTGAACCATCTCAAATGAGAGGGAAGGTGTTGGTGAACAAAGTGGTTGACAATTGTAAATGGTTGT
The DNA here is from genome assembly GCA_025403435.1 of Artocarpus heterophyllus. Lineage (NCBI taxonomy): Eukaryota > Viridiplantae > Streptophyta > Magnoliopsida > Rosales > Moraceae > Artocarpus > Artocarpus heterophyllus. The sequence goes on along the minus strand of CM046338.1, from coordinate 8,469,373 downwards.
AAAAAGTGACCATGGAAACATAGGTTGGGGCAAGATTTGTGGGAACTGGATGGTTGGATTGTGGTGACATTTGAAGTGTGAACACAATGGTAATAGGAAGTTTGGAAACCAAGCCAAGAGAAGTTATGGACCTCAAAAGGGCCACAGAAACCGTTATAGACTATTTGAATAGTCACTAACCAACCAAAATGGCCAAGTTTCCCAAAGATAAACCTAAAGGAGAAGAGCCTTTTTTTGCCTAATTACTATGAGCAGCAGGCCTATCAATCTAGGTTGGCAAATTCTTTTTTTGGGTTATTCTAGGTTCGTAACTTAATGGAGATGATTGCACTAAAATATACTTGGCCTACGATGTCCTAGGAGGAATGGAACTTTCAATGCTCTAGCTTGCTGAAGGAGCATGCAAGGCTTTGGATTAGCGATTACAGTAAGCAGCCTATTAGTATTTAGTGCTGGATTTCTACCAGCAAGTAGCTTCTAACTGAGGAAGTGTCTACTAATGGTGCATCCACGAGATGTCATGGTAGGTGGTTGGTTAGCATGTAAATCCTTTATTTGAGAGGCATTTTGGGTAACATATTTCCTGGAGGAAGAATGAGCGGATTTCATCATGGCGTCTGTATCTCTGTCTACTAGGACTGAAAAATAACATTACTAATTATAAAAAGTAGCTAGATATATTCATTGAAATAATCCCGTTGCACTTAGCTGAAACTCTTTAAGTTAAGCCCATAGTAAAAGATTGTTGACATGTTCGATATCCTCGTATTGATTTGCCACTTCATTTTTCTTCACTATTTTATATTGGTGCATTTTTTAGTATATGCAATTTTGTAGTTCAGGTGGAAATGTTTTTCTGATTATTTTATTTTTCCTACTTTTCAGCTTATTATCGAGGGGCCATGGGGATATTGCTGGTCTATGACGTAACTGATGAATCATCATTTAATAGTAATCCTCATTTCTCTCTTCTTTTATAATATCTATGTTTTCTTCGGGGTCCTTCATTCATCCCCTTATTCTCAGACTGGATATTGTTTTGCTCATTGTTCATTTATCGTCTCAAAGTTTTCATATTACTGTTTGTCTGGATGAGGTAGATGGATGGTTGGACTGATTTCATAAATATATGTATTCCTTCAGCATGAATCTCTATCTCCCTCTCTTTTTCTTAAGGGCATCGATCTCTCTCTTCCCATTTAGCTTTTGCACTGAACTTGCTCGTACCTATTTCAGATATTAGAAATTGGATTCGCAACATTGAACAGCATGCCTCTGATAATGTCAACAAGATACTGGTAGGGAACAAGGCTGACATGGATGAAAGCAAAAGGGTAGGCTACCTTTCATGTTGTTTAGACAATTCTGAATCATCATACTAGGAATTTTTGTTTCGTTTCTGCTATTATTTGATCTTATTCCACCTTTCTTCTAGGCGGTGCCCACCTCCAAAGGTCAAGCACTTGCGGATGAGTATGGAATCAAGTTTTTTGAAACTGTAAGTAAACTGTAAAGCTTGTGCAAACTGGTTCCATGAGCCCGGGGTGCAACACTGAATGTCTAAATACTTTGTATCGCAGAGTGCAAAGACCAATCTAAATGTCGAACAAGTCTTCTTTTCAATAGCAAGAGATATAAAACAAAGGCTCGCTGATACAGACTCCAAAGCCGAGGTATTTTTTTATTTTCCTTGCTCCCGAGGTGTATATAAACTTTCTATTACTGACTGTTGGGTTTAATCTGTTTAACCCGGCGTTTCATTATTTGCGACATCACAGCCTACAACAATCAAGATCAATCAACCAGACCAGGGAGCTGGGTCTAGTATAGCGGTACAAAAATCGGCTTGCTGTGGTTCTTAAAATGGCTCAAAATTATTTTAATAGAGGGGCGTGCATTAAAAGAACATTTGTTCTTGGAAAGGACAGAAAACTAACTGTATGACAATATGATGGATGATTGTAATCTACTTGTCATTCTTTTAAAACTTGTTTTAGTGTGTGAGATAGTTTTTACTATTTGGGAGACTGGGAGTTCTATTTTGTGGCAAGTGACGTTTTCTTAATGTGGCGATTATTTCTCATTTTGTTTTGTTTATAAATTTTTTAAATTGTTTCTTAGAATCCGTAGATTGCGTAAATTTGTTGTTTAAATTGGTACTTCATATCTTGAAAAAAGCTGTTTTTCTTCAATATTTTTTTCTCTCAACATCTTTGCAGCTTTTGTAGCGCTTCATTAATCTTTAGTTCACTACCCTTGATATTTCTTTCTTTTTCACCTTCTTTTACAGTCTTTTCTTCATCAGGAAAAATTTATTTATTTATTTTTTAAAAAATCCTCCACTCAAAAAAATTTAATTCGCCCGCCCAACGCTCAGAGATCATAACGTTAAAGCTTAAATTCTCTACGAAATGCTTTCACTTTGTTGGCACCTCAATTAGAGAAAACTATCTCAGAAGGATTCTGTCAAGAACTCCATTTGATCATTCCTGGACCGTAGCGTCAAATTAATGTATTATCTTCGTTATCAAAGAAACCAAACTAAAGATACATTATACCAAACATAAAATCACTTCTTCCCCTTTTTCTTTAATCGAACCCAACCAGAAAATTACTTCTTCCTTTCTTATTTATCAAACCCCAAACAAAACAATCACTTCTTTTCTTCTATTTTATCAAACCCCATGAGATAAAAAGACGTCTCCCTCCCTCCACATTTTATGCGACAATAAATTTCTGAAACCAGGCGATGGATTGAGCCTCTATGGTGCTCATTTATTCAAATGTATGTATTGTTGAAGACAGGAGAGACACCAAACATAAGACGTGCTAATAATATTTATGGGTATATCATAGTTAAAATCTACAGGAAAACCTCTTAACAACAAGTCGCGCTCTATCTCAAGATTTACATCTGTGTGCAGCAAAATAACAGGACCATCCGCTGCCATCTATAGCCATAAATACTGCACAACTTTCATTAAGCAATCTTATCTGTCCATACAAGACTACAACAGATAATAGTATTTCCGACTCGCTAAAAAGTAAACACTTACTTCTATGAGTTCATTTCGTCTTTACCGTATATTCGCTGAAGTTCCCGAGTTGCTGCTTGAAATGATTCTGACAGAACAAAAGAAGTAAAAGAATGAAACAAAACACGGAATGAGTACAGCCCTTACAGTCAATTGGCAAAAAGAAAAGAACGACCTTGAAAACATATTGAATATAAGGATGAAAAAAGGCAATGGTTAAAAAACAGATTTTAAATACCTTTCCAAATGCGGAAAGATTTCTGATTAATAGGAGCGCCAAAGACTGTTTGGATTGCATCAAACAATAAGCTCTCCGGGGTGCTTCTTAATTCTTGCACTATCTGATAGATTGTCTTTCCGTTCTCAAAGTATATGTGGTTGTTGGGATGTTTTGTCTTGGAGTCAGCATGACGCTCAAACTCATAAGCATTGAGCACCTTAACATAAATCTTGTGATCAGTTATTATGTTTCAAGCAAATTGCGAGAACAGAAAACCAACGGTGACTTACCTTTGAAAAATTACATGATTGACACCCACAGAGATAGCCAGAACCTTTTATAATTCCACGAAGCTCCTTCACATGTAGTGATGTAACCATAAGTCATTAAACAGGAATGCTAAACGGAGGACTGGAAGGAGCAGTTGGAGTTTACCTGCCGTGCCAAGGAAACATACTTGACAGGAACCCCATCAAGCATACCAGTTGATATCAAGCTTCTGACGTTCGAGGGGAAGCTATTTGGAGCCTCTTTCCTCGATGTTTTACACTCTGGTTTGTTCTTGGAAACTGACTCAGTTTTGGGTTTAGCTGCATGATGAGTGTTTAAAATAGTATTTGCATTCGATGCGTCAAATGCTTTCTCAGAAGCTGTTTCTGATGTGACTGAACTCTGATGATAAAACTGATCAAAGTTACTAACAGGTCTACCCACAGGGATAATATCTTGATCATCAGGAAACCCACCAAAAGAAATTATATTCGTCTCTCCTTTACTGAAAGTGTTGCCTATTGAAATTGTATTCTCATCCCCCGCGCCATAATTTGGAACGGATGATCTTATATGGGCATCACTAGTGTTGTATGTCTGACCCATTAGCATCATACCATCATGATCCTTATTATATGCCTGGCCCATTGAAACAAAACTAGTTTCATTTTCCCTGTCAAAGGCCTGACCAGCGGTCAAGTCACTGTTATTAGAACCATGGTCCCGTGGAACATTCATGCCATTGTCAGAGTCCTTAACCTGATTGACCTTGACTTTTCTAACTCCTGCATAACTAACACGCGTTTCAGCATCTACAATATCATGAGTCATGGACAACCCAACAGGTACACCTTCTACAAATTGGTTGTCAGTTTCCTTTCTTCTTTCATTCAGATTATCTGCTCCAAAAGAAGATATGTTTCTTTCAGCAAAGTGCATGGACGTGGTTGATTCACTCCGGAATAACCGGTCCATAAATTGGCTTGGGACTGTCTGAAGGCTGGAACTGTTCTCCCAAGAAGGGACACGAGCATATGACATTCCTGAATTCAAGTTGCTGCCTACAGTCGGCAGTACTTGCTTCTTGTTGGAGAACAGCTCTGATTCAGAAGCATCCACAAACCATTGATGAGACCTCTTAGGTCTGATTCTTGCCGTGTTACTCAATGTTGCATCTCCATTATCTACATGTGCAGAGCTCTTTTCCATCCAAAATCCCTTATTCTGGAAAGTTTATAACAGATTATAAGCACGGAGATATGAACAGATAGAGAGGGAATATAGATAACCACCATATCTGTGGGGAAGAGACTAGTGTTAGCAACTCAAAAGATACTGTATCTCATAAAGTTGTTAATGGTTTTAGGTAAACGTGATTTAATGCTCTTTTCTGGCTTAAGTTCTAGCAATGTAAATCCTATCAGTTCGCTATTAAAACTAATTACTGCATGTTCCCAGATTATAGGCTCATTCATTAAGTATGAATCTTGCACCACCCTACAAACCACTAATTCCAAGGTGAGGAGAGTGTGAATGCAAAGATTCTGTCTCAGAGAACACCAACCAATTAATAGCATTAAGAAAATCTTGTTAAACACCAGCAGGTTGGACAGATTACATGTGATCATGCGACTTGCAAAGTATGAGGAAATAGCACCCTAAAAAGATGAAAAGAATCTTTTTTTTTTTTTTGGACCATGTTATCCCATTATTGAATATTATATGAAAAATTAGTCAACTTATTCCAAACCCAAATTTCAAAACCATCAAATGGAAACGGCTAAAACTTGAAACTCTGGAACTTTCTCAGTAATCAATTTTAGATTACCCCTAAATATAATTTTCCAACTGAATCACAATTTCTCGTTTCCTCGATGTGGCAATATCTTTTTTCTACCCACCATTCAAGAAAATGTATCAGGACGCTGCTATAAAAATAAAAATGGAACTACTTTTCTTATTTCTTACTAGTCATAAGCCACATCTCATTTCATGACTTTCACAATCATTGAAGAATGTCAAAACATACCATTTTTCACCTTTGTAGTTCCAAGTGGTTGAAAACAATCTGTGGTTCCACTCCGACTTTTGTTCTGCTTGTTGATCCTCAAAACTCGTTAACTCTTCCTTAATGTACGGACAAAAGAAAAACAGGATTAAATTTAATAAAAATCATCAAAATTTTCCCTGCAAAATCATACAATCTCCAGGAAAATGTAACTTTTTTCACAATCACTGAAGAATTACACGATAAAATTGAGGCAAAATTTAGAGCTCCAGTAATGCGAAAGCCAGTAGAAGAGAAAAAGAATTGCCGGAGAAGGGAAATCGATGATTTTTTTACCTTCGAAAGTGGACGGAAACCTAACTGCAAGACCTACAGCCGATTTCTGAACGGATAATTTCCGGCGAATCACTGCCGGCGGCGAACGAAAATTGAAAATTGAGGAGGGAGAGAGAGAGAGATAAAAGTTGTCAGATGTATGGTAGCCCAGGAGCACACGATCTTTTCTCTGCTGTGACGGGAGGAAAATTGTGTGAATCCGTCTTACGAGAAAAAGTCACTGTTAGTTTCACCTTGTTCTACACGTGTATCCAAAGAAAGAATACCAACCGTTGATCTTGTTGACCACTTTAATCGAAGTCCGTTTTCGTCTTTTCCTACGACCAGGGTAATAGAATCACTAACTCGTGGTGCTTATGTGGGAGTTCAAGGCTCTGATAACGTGGCGAACTTTCTGTGGATTAAATGTACAGCGCAAAATCAGTAAAAATTAATTTTTTAAAACAAGAAAAATGCTGGTTTTTCTATTAATCTCCATTCTTGAAAAAAATGTATTCGATAAAAAAAAATAATTTGCCAATCATTTCTCGACCTCTGGCAAACGTAAGTCACTTTTTTTCTAAAAATCATTTTTCTGAAACTTCAAAAAGAAGTAAATAGCAGTTTAAATTATTTACCCTCAGTAAATAAATAAAGCTATTGATAAAGGATACATAAATTATTTGAATTTTTAAAATTTACTATTTAGTTCAAAAAAGTTTCAAAAATGATATTTGAGGGAAACAAGTAGTATTTGTACTCACTTGTACTCCTGACTCTCATCAAAGTTTTTTTAATATTATTTTTATTTATTTACGTGAATCCTGATCAATTTTTTAGTGCACAAAATCTTAAAAAAAATTTTAATTCTTGTCTTAGTACAATTAGGGCCAGGTTAAAAGGCCTATAAAATAGGTGATTAGATGAGAACATGATTATTTGCCAGATTTCTTTTTTATGTTCTAAGTACTAACTAGACATGGGAAATATTAATGGAGTGTTTGTAAGGATGGTGGGAACTATTGGTTAGAACTTGTTTTATTATGACATATAAGAGCTTTATATTATAATAGTTTTTTTATTATTACTGTAATATATGGAAGCTTTACACGGTTTATAACTAAAAAAAAAAATTTGTAAGAATTATTTTTGCTAAACAGGGGTAAGAATCTGGAGCGTAAGTAAGCGAGAGATAAAGTGGAGTTATTGGCTGTGCTTAAAGAAATAGAGAAAGTGGTGCGATGGTACTCGGAGAACTTGAAGCAAAAACGACACGATCAAGAAGAAGGAGAAGTACAATCAGAGCCGTCGATTCAAGAACCTGCACCAACGTCGGAGATCGATTATTCAAGACTCGCGTCCTTCTTGGATTACGACAACTCGTTCTTCTCGCCGTGGAACTTCAACGCTGACCTTGATGATGCCGAGAGGGAAAGGGAGAACGCGGAAGAGAATCGACGTCGACGTCATTTCGAAGGCAGCTTTGAATGTGACCGTGTTCTGCAGGATGGTCCTTCTAGGGTTTGTCATGAGTACGCGACCAATGTAAGTTGTCTATTATAAGTTCTAGATAGTGTTAGTTTGAATCTTTATATTTCTTTGTGAAGATTTTTTTTGATATGTAACATGATTTAAGAATTTGTATATCTGTATTTCTGTAATTTTTTTAGTTCTTGAAGGCTCTAGTTTGATTAATCTTTTATGAAGCTTTTTTGATATATATATATATATATATGTATGTATGTATATATTGTTGCAGATGTGGAGTCAAATCAAGTCGACACCCCAGCAAAAAGGAAGAAAAAGGGAGAAAAACGCGTGCTGAGGCAGGGAGCAAGCGCCGCGGCTCTAGCAGAAGAGCGCAGCGGCGCTGGGACGATGGCGCCAATTGGAAGAAGCCTAGGCTCAATTGGAAGAGCGCCTAGGCTCAAAGTGAAGAGCGCCTAGGCGCTATCTGCAAAGAGCCTAGGCTCAAGGTGTATGGCACCTAGGCGCCAGGAGAAGAGCGCCTAGGCGCCGCAGGGGAGCGCCGCAGCACTCGAAACGAGCGCCGCGGCACTGACGCGTTGTGCTGTGCGATGTTTTTGAGTCAGAGTCGAATTCAAAGGTCCCAAAAACGAGAAACCACTAGGGTTTCCCATTAGTTGCTATTTTTCTCCTCCTTTGATTATAAATAGACACAAGGTGACTAGGGTTGTGTGTGTGAAAATTGTGAGAGGCATAATTCTTGAGAGCTCCATCCTTGAGAGAGAAAAAATTCCCACAGGGTGTTAGATAGAAGAGAGTTTTGGTAAGCACAATTTGTGAGTGTGAGAAACTGCTCTTGTAATCTGTAATCTCCTTCATCATAGTGGAATCTGCAAGCGGCAGAAACAAGACGTAGTCTCAAATTTGGACGAACCTGTATAAAAATTTGATGTCTCTTTTTCTTCTTTTCTCCTATTTATTTTCTACAATTGTTCGTTCTTGCGATCCTTGGAATTAGGAGTCGCCTAATTCCCTAACAACTGGTATCAGAGAGGAGGTTTTGATCAAGAACGATGACTGGAGAAGAAGGTATGGCAGCCGGTATCACCAAATTTGATGGTTCAGATTTTTCCTATTGGAGGATGCAAGTTGAAGACTATCTCTACAGCAGGAAACTGCACTTGCCCTTAGGTAATAAGCCCGAAGGCATGAAGGATGAGGAGTGGAATCTCCTTGATAGACAGGTGCTCGGTGTGATCCGTTTGACCTTTTCAAAAAACGTTGCCCACAACGTTGCGAAGGAGACTACTACAGCAGGGATGATGAAGGCTCTGTCAGAGATGTATGAGAAGCCCTCAGCCAATAATAAGGTACATCTCATGAAGAAGATTTTTAATTTAAAGATGCCTGAAGGTGCCTCGGTGGTAGAGCACCTGAACAGTTTCAACACCGTCCTAAACCAATTGGTCTCGGTAGAGATTAAATTCGATGATGAGATCAATGCCCTAATCCTCTTGGCCTCATTACCGAATAGCTGGGAACCCATGAGGGTGGCCATTACAAATTCGCTTGGGAATGCCAAACTAAAGTTTGTTGATGTTAGAAACTCTATTCTGGCGGAAGAAGTTCGCAGGAAGGACTCAGGTGAAGCCTCTTCGTCGAACTCGGCCCTTAATGTTGATAATAGAGGCAGGAAACTTGATAGGCAATCCAACAAGGATAATGGCAGGAGAGGCAAGTCGAGGAATGGGAGAAGCAAGTCAAGGAACGGTAGGAGTATGGAGTGCTGGAACTGTGGAAAGACTGGCCACTTGAAAAAGAACTGCAGGGCTCCAAGGAAGAACGAAGACAAGAATAATGATGAAGCTAACGCCGCCACTGAAGAGCAACAGGATGCCTTAATCTTGTCTGTCGATAGTTCTTTTGATTCGTGGGTGATGGATTCAGGAGCATCATTCCACACCACTGCACACCGTCATGTCCTGGAGAATTATGTTGCTGGAAATCACGGTAAGGTTTATCTCGCTGATGGAGAACCTTTGGATATTGTTGGCATTGGAGATGTCAGTTTAAAAATGCCTAATGGGTCTATGTGGAAGATTCATGAGGTGAGACATGTTCCTAAACTAATGCGCAACTTGATTTCGGTGGGGCAACTGGATGATGAAGGACATAAAGTGACCTTCAATTGTAGAGGTTGGAAAGTCACGAAAGGAGCAATGGTTGTTGCTCGGGGACGCAAGGCTGGAACTCTCTACATCAACTCTAGTTGCAGAGATACCCTAGCAGTTGATGATTCTGCTGCCAATACCGAGCTATGGCATTATAGGCTTGGTCACATGAGTGAGAAGGGTATGAAGGTGCTTCACTGCAAAGGAAAACTACCGGGTTTGAAAACTGTTGATCACAGCTTGTGTGAAGCCTGCATCTTTGGTAAACAGAAGAGAGTGAGTTTCTCAAAGATGGGTAGAGAGCCTAAGTCCAGGAAATTGGAGCTTGTTCACACTAATGTGTGGGGGCCTGCGCCGGTGACTTCCTTTGGTGGCGCAAACTACTATGTGACGTTCATTGATGACTCAAGCAAGAAGGTATGGGTTTACTTTCTGAAAAACAAATCTGATGTGTTCGATGCTTTCAAGAGATGGAAAGCCATGGTGGAGAACGAGACAGATTTGAAGGTGAAGTGCTTGCAGTCCGACAATGGAGGAGAGTACTTAGATGAAGAGTTCAGGCGGTACTGTGCTGAGAATGGGATAAAGATGAGGAAGACCATTCCAGGGAAACCACAACAGAATGGGGTAGCTGAGAGGATGAACAGGACTTTAAACGAGCGCGCTAGAAGCATGAGGTTGCATGCAGGGCTGCCAAAAATGTTTTGGGCTGAGGCAATTAATACAGCCGCTCATCTGATCAACAGAAGTCCATCCACACCGCTAAAGTTTAAGCTACCGGAAGAAGTCTGGAGCCATAAACAGGTTGATCTCTCTTACTTGAGAGTGTTTGGTTGTGTTTCCTATGCACACATTGATTCTACTGCTAGAAGTAAACTAGATGCCAAGTCAAAGAAGTGTTTTCTGGTTGGCTATGGCGGACTTGAGTTTGGTTATCGCCTCTAGGATGACCAAAGCCGGAAGATTATCAGGAGCAAGGATGTGATCTTCAACGAAGGTGTTCTGTACAAGGACAGAGACAGCACGGACTCCAGGGCTTCAGGTTCTGAAGATAAGAAGCCTGAGGTGATTCCATTGAAGGATCTGCCTGAAGTGGAGGTGCAAAATCTAGAGGTTGAAGACCAGAAAAACATAGCTCCAGAAGGAAACCAGAGGACTCCTGACACACCAGTCAGGAGGTCTAGCAGGACAATCAGACCACCGCAGAGATACTCCCCAACTCTGCATTATATCTTGTTGACCGACAGAGGTAAGCCAGAGAGCTATGATGAAGCCATGGAGGCTGGAGATTCGGTCAAGTGGGAGTTAGCCATGAGGGACGAGTTGAATCGGACATGGCAACTGGCAAAGTTACCACAGGGTAAAAAGTCCTTGCACAACAAAAGGGTATACCGGGTAAAAGATAAAAGTGCTGGCAGCAAACGGTATATGGCAAGGTGGGTGGTAAAAGGATCCAGAGATATGCTCGACAAGATGGATCCGATTGAGAAACTGAAGTTGTGCGCAACTTCAGTTGGACTTCTCCATTAGGCGTGAGAAGTCGTTGCCGCTGCAGTGGGAGACATAGTGATTGATTAGTCTCCAAGTGGGAGATTGTTGCAGATGTGGAGTCAAATCAAGTCGACACCCCAACAAAAAGGAAGAAAAAGGGAGAAAAACGCGTGCTCGTGAGGCAGGGAGCAAGCGCCGCGGCTCTAGCAAAAGAGCGCAGTGGCGCTGGGACAATGGTGCCTAGGCGCCAATTGGAAGAAGCCTAGGCTCAATTGGAAGAGCGCCTAGGCTCAATTGGAAGAGCGCCTAGGCTCAAAGTGAAGAGCGCCTAGGCTCAAAGTGAAGAGCGCCTAGGCGCTACCTGCAAAGAGCCTAAGCTCAAAGTGTATGGCGCCTAGGCGCCAGGAGAAGAGCGCCTAGGCGCCGCAGGGGAGCGCCGCGGCGCTCGTTTCGAGCGCCGCGGCGCTGACGCACTGTGCTGTCCGATGTTTTTGAGTCAGAGTCGAATTCAAAGGTCCCAAAAACGGGAAACCACTAGGGTTTCCCATTAGTTGCTATTTTTCTCCTCCTTTGATTATAAATAGACACAAGTTGGCTAGGGTTGTGTGTGTGAAAATTGTGAGAGGCATAATTCTTGAGAGCTCCATCCTTGAGAGAGAAAAAATTCCCACAGGGTGTTAGATAGAAGAGAGTTTTGGTAAGCACAATTTGTGAGTGTGAGAAACTGCTCTTGTAATCTGTAATCTCCTTCATCATAGTGGAATCTGCAAGCGGCAGAAACAAGACGTAGTCTCAAATTTGGACGAACCTGTATAAAAATTTGGTGTCTCTTTTTCTTCTTTTCTCCTATTTATTTTCTACAATTGGTCGTTCTTGCGATCCTTGGAATTAGGAGTCGCCTAATTCCCCAACATATATGTATAAGTAACATGGTTTAAGAAGTGTTATGTATATTTTTGTTGATTATATGTATGTCTTTTGGTTATGGATGAATTAATAGGCCCGTGATGATCATGCTAAAGAATTTGACATTCAAGATGATGAAATTATTCACGATATAATAATCAACGTGCCACCGGAAGAAGCTAAGAAGAAGAAGGACAAAGGGAAAATTGGTTATCAGATGACAAAGAAGATCATCATCAGAAGACGGATGCGGATAATTAAGAAGACAAATTGATTCAATTTCGCCTTTACTAATTTCTTAGGGCATGTTTAGTACACCGTATTGTATTGTATTATATTATATACAAAAAATACAATGTAATACAGTACAATACGGTGTACCAAACAAGCTCTTAGTTTCTTTTCTGATTTTTGAAAAGTATTTTATTACGTAGCAAGAAGCTACTTGTTTTCTTTTTCTTTTCCTTTTAGCTATATCTCTTAAACCAGTACTTTGAAGATGTACTGTTTAATAACTGGTTCGGGACCTTATGTATCAATTACTTCAATTTCGTTGCGTTTGTAAACATTGTAGGGTCTCTGGCCTCTAGCCATATATATAATTCAGAACTAAGTTTTCTTTGTTTTGTTTTTTTCCTTTTTAATTTCGTTTGTCTCATAGTCATATGTTATTACTTTTTTTTATTACACGAATTATTGGTGGTAGGGTAAAAAAAATCTCATGGTTAATGGTAGATTGCATGTTTGGTATGGGGGAAAGATATAAAAAGAAAATAAGAAAGAATGTATTGGGGGGGAAATTTCAAATCCTTTAGATAACCTCAACTGTATAGGCCTCTCTAATATGAAGAGATTACAGAAAGGGAATTCATACCAAATACCATGACAATTAGAGAAAGTCTACTATTTTCTCTCTCTTTTACTCGTTTGGCAAAGGTTATATACTTTATTTCCTTTCCACCGTCCTGCCAAACACATTAGTCTGATAAGCTGCTCTTATGTATACCATTTTTTTTTGGCTAATAATGCTCTATATAAAGAAATATCCTAATATGTTTAAAGCTAATTAGGATAAATGAACACTAATCGTTTACTTACAACTAATTAAAGGGCGTGAAGCATATATACAACATTTTATTTGTCAATAACTTTCTAGCGTTCGGAAAACCGCTTCGAATAAGTTAGTTTTGGTTTAAACCATATTTGTTATAGTATTTTTACTTACAAAGTTCGAATCGTTTTATTTTTTTTTTTCAATGCCAACCTTTAATTCAAACCATGTTTCTGAATGCCCTCTAATTCTATCATATAACCTTGACGACCATGGATACTAATAATATTATAAGACTGAGTTAGAAAGCTTGCATTGTAATTAATTATAAGTCTATAAGAACTCAAGCACCCTCCCATATTTCAACAAATAATTAATAAAAATTTGCAATATATATTATTGATGCACCCCGGTTACACGTAGTACTGCAGGGCAGAATTATCAGACGTCGTCTTTTTTATTAAAAAAGGGAGACGTAGTGTATAGTATTCAAAAAGTATCCATAGGACGACAGCCTTTTTCCACGTTTGCACTGTTAAAATACTAACCATTCTAATGTGTTTTTGCATAACTAATCGTAATATTCATGCACACAAGTATTCGTCAGAAAATGAGAAGAAAAATAAAATCAGCCTTTTCCCCATATTTATATATATAACTTTACTTGCGAATCTTTTCTGATAAATTTACGTGTATTATTAGATCGTTTGGCAAAACAGTTTGAACTCAAAAAATGAGTTCAAACATTGTACTAAGTGAGAATTTTATACTGTAAATGATTTGCTCATGAATTTAAGACGTTATACTAAACACAATATTTTAAGGGCATGTTTGACACATCGTATTGTATTGTATTAAATTGTATTGCATTGCATTGTATTATATTAGTGTTATACAATATATTATTTGGTTTTGCACCGTATTAATATGTTGTTATGCTATACAATGTTTGTTTACTACCATATTGTATTATGTTAGTCTTTAAACTTTAAATATAGTAAATTTGGGTCATGGTTTCGAGTCGAAATTTAGATTTAGGATTGGGGTTAGGATTTGAAATCGGAGTCAAGGTCGAGATTCGAGACTAGGATCGAGGTCAAGATTTAGGGGTAGGGTCAGGGATGGGATTCTAGACCATGGTCGGGACGATATTCGAGACCAGGGTTGGGGATAGGGACGGGATTCGGGACCAGAGTCAGGGTTGAGATTCAGGGCTGAAGTTGGGGTTGGGATTCGAAGCTGGGATCGGGAATTAGAATTAGGATTGGGGTTAGAATTCATGGTTGGGGTCGGGATTCGAGACTGGTGTCATGGTTAGGATTCGTGATTTAGGACCAGCATCAAGATTCAGGATTCGAGACCAGGGTCAGGGCAAGATTTGAGGCCAGGGTAGGGTTAGGACTCAAGACAAGTGTTGGGGTCGGGATCGGTGTTGAGGTTAAGACTGGTGTCGGGGTTGAGATATTGGGTTGGGTTTGGGTCGGGGATAGGATTTGGGACCGATTTCATGGTAAGGATTTGAGATTGGGGTTAGGGTTGAGATCGAGATTCGGAACCAATTGGTCGGGGCCAAGATTTAGGACCTGTCTCAAGGTCAAAATTTGGGATCAAGGTTAGGATCGAGATCAAGACTGAGGTTAGGATTGGGATTCGAGGTTACAATTTGGGACTGGGTTGGGGTAGGACTGTGTCTAGGTCTAGGTTAGGATTTAGGGAACTAGACCCCTGCCTTGACCTTGACCTGGTCAAGAATTCTGACCATTACATTGGCCCCGAATCTCGACCTTGGTCTCAAATTTTGACCATGACCTCGATTCCAAATCTTGACCTTGACCCTGAATCTTGATCTAGGTCCCTAGTCTCGACCCTGACCTTAACTTTAGTCTCAAATCCTAATATGGAATACCGACACCGACCCTACTATGACCCCGATCTCAAATTCTAACTTCAACTCCGACCCCAACCCTGGTCCTAAATCCCAGCCTCCGACCCCAACCTCGATCCAGAATCCCGATCCCTACCCAAATCTCAAATCCTTACTTTAGTCACCAATCCTGACTCCGACCATGGTCCTGAATCTTGACCTAGAATCTTGACCCCAGCCCTGGCCCCGAATCTCGACCCTGACCCAGGTCTTGAATCCTGAACTAAAATCCTGACACCGACCTTAAATCTCAACCGTAACCTTAGTCTCGAATTTCGACTTTGTCCTTGACCCTGGTCCCAAATCCCTGCCTCAAATTTTAACCTCATATCGAATCCCAACCTCGACCTCAGTCTTAAACCCTAACCCAGAATCCTGACCTCGACCTTAGTCCCGAATCTTGAACCCGACCTTGGTCCGTAATCCCAACTTCGACTTTGATCCTAAATCTCGACCCAAAATTCCAACCCCGACTCTGAATCCTGGCCTTGACCCTGACACCGGTCTCAAATCTCAACCCCGATCCTTGTCCCGAATCTTGATCCCTACACCAACCCCAATCCCAAATGCCGACCTCGACCTTGACCCTCTCGATCTTGGTTGCGAATCCCAATCCTAGAGCTTGGTCTTAAATTTCATTCTAAAACTTCAACTTCTATGTCAATTTTTAATATGTTTTAAATATTTGATTAGTTTATTGATACGTACTTTTGGTTTAAATTATACAATACAGTCTAATACGGAGATTTTGTCGTATTTAATATCACGACTTGTATTGTATTAATTTTATATCAATACATGGATGTCACTAAATATTGTATTATTTTTAAATAATAGAATTTAGAATGCTAATACGATGTGTCAAACATACCCTAATACGTATGATTAAGTCTCCTAAGCTCTCCAATAATCAAAATTTACAAGTAGTTTTAAATGTTTTAACAAAAAATGTATTTTTTTCTTGGACTAATTAAATATATGGATAAATTCGTTTTAAAAGAAAACGACGAAGAAGAAAAGGGAAACAAAACTATTCCAATTAATTTTATTATTAATAGAGTGTTTGGAAAGTGAGTTGGAATAGAGAGTTAAAACTAAAAGTACTATAGCATGTGAGAGCTTTACGGTACTATAACATACTTTTACTTTACATTTTAACATGTGAGAATTTTACACTGTTTGAGTTGAAACTGATGAGTTAGAATCGAAATAGCCAAACACAGGCTTTTCAAACAATATATGCCATAAAGGGGCATACCTTTTCTTTATTCATTTTCTGAAAGAAAAGGTGGCATAATTTTCAGTCTTTAATCTAGATAAGTAATTGAAAGTTATAATGAACTTCTTCAATTGTATTCCTAATACCAGTCACATTCAGCGCCTGTACTAAGATCCCATTTGTATATTTTAATTTCTTTTGTTAACGGATTTGTTATTAAAAAAAAAAAAAACTTTTCAATTTGTTCACATTCAAAATATTTTTCCCGCAATTATTTTGAGAGTTATAAATCTGTGTACTTTGATTTTTACTATCAATTTCACTGACTTTTGAACTTAACATCTTATAGTTTTCATACTTTTAAAAAATAATAATAAAATATACAATATGATACTGAGAGAATATAGTTTTTTCAAAATACAGTGTTCTGGACATAAGAATAATTTCCGGTATTCTAATGCTTTACGTCCACAATTACAACCGATATTCTCCTTATAACAAAAAAAAAAAAAAGTATTTACTTACTAAACGATGAGTATTTCAAAATCAACGTTCAATTAATATAATTAACCTCATTTTCTTGCGGAGAAATTAATGCGTACATACAGAATTCAATATGAGATATGTATAAGAGGCGCCCTATACATATAATAATATATCTATATTTTTGCTAAAGCGCGTAGAATCCCTACTTTTTCGCATCCATTTATGGCTAATTACACAGCAGATTTTCACACAAGGAATTAATCATATGCCCCCTTTTTTTATCAGTACTTTCCTTTTCCTTTTATGTTTCCCTTTCGCTTTCGTTGGATCCTTCCAGATCAGCGTGTCTGCAATCCTATGAAGATTGGACATGAGCAATTCAGAAGGATAATATCGAACTTGTTTTGACACAAAAACATAAAATTTAATGATCAATAAAATAGAAGAATCAAATTGATTAAACAGATTTGCAAAGAAACAAAAGAATCCCCCAGTTCTCTATATCAAAATATAGACATGTCGGCACAAAATATATGCATTATAAATCAAAATATGAAAGAATCCGCAAACTACTGATATGGACATCTATGTAATAATCTGATATGAATCAAAATAATTGATTAACAGCCGACTGTGGCAGGAGCCATCAAATTCAACTTCAAGTCGTAAATATTATGATGATTTCCAGGAGGGCCCAAGTGCAAATCCAGATCCAGTTCCATGTCCAGGCAAACCCTTTTGCTGCTGCTCGACTTCTTCAGCACTGGCACCGGCATCAGCTCTTCCGTCCGACAATGACCATCATGCAGTACTAATTCTCCGTCACTTGCAATTACGGGAGAATTTTCCTTCAGGTGTTGTCGGTGCCTCCTCATGTGTCCGCCCAAAGCCTGCCCGATGGCGAACTCGACCCCGCAGATTGAGCACTCGTGCGTCTTCGGCTTCGGATTCTGAGCGCCCCCGCCGCTGCTGTCTTCCGACGAGGACAGCTTCGGGATCTTCTTGTGGCTGGCCCTGTGCCCTCCCAGCGCCTGAAAGGACGAGAACTCCCTGTCACATGTCTTGCACTTAAACACACGACCGGACGATTCTTTCTTAATCATCACGAACTGATCGTCGTCGTCGGCGTTGGCGTTGGTGCCAATATGGCCGACTTTCGACAGCAGCATTAAGCAGTTGGCCATGTCCGATTCAAGTTCGTGGACAAATTCTTCTCTTCCTCTCTTCATGATCGCTGAATTGGTAAATGAAGGAAATTCTCGTAACGTTTGTGTAAAGACTTAACAGACGATATGTGATGTCTTTTTTCTTTTTTTTGGTGTAAGGGAATGAGTGTTGGGAAGTACTTATAGGCAAAGAGGCGATCAGCTTTGACTTGTGTTGCTGACGTGGGGTTCTTTTGAAATGACAGGTATGCCCTTGGGGTTTTCTTGGGGGGTAAGCAAGGAAGAGGACGGCGTGATGTTTTTTGGTAAATAAATGCCCTCTTGTATGAGTACAGCATTGCTATTGGAGTGTTTGCTTTGCCGCCTTCGTAGGGGCGTGCGTCACCGCGTGAGAAGGGGAGTGGGAAAGCAGCAAAAAAGAGGAACTCGGTGAACAAGTCCTTTTTCTTATATTATTATTATCCTCCTCAGTGTCAGTCGCACCATTGGCGTGTGGACACGCCCGCGTTGTCCTACTTTATTTTTTTTTAAAAGGAAATAAGTAATATTTCTTTTTAAAATTCTTTGGGCTTGTTTAGCTCTCTTATATTTCTTTTTTTTTTCCCCTCAGAAATTAGTCTTTGGTATTGTTTCCTTTTCTTATATATTTTTTTTTTTTTTGAGAAATAAGATTATTATTTACTATTGTTTCCTTTTTTATATTTCTTTTTTTTTTTCTGGGAAATGTATTTTTTAGGCTGATTTTTCTTTTCTTATATTTCTTTTTTTCCCTAAAAAAATTGTAATTAATCCTTGGAATTTTCAATCTAAATCCTTTAATGGTTTCAGAACTTGCCATAATATGAGATGTTAGAAAAGGAATAATTTAATTACACACTTTTAGGAATATATTACTTGCCTTTTTTCTTTACTTGATAAAACGCACACAAGGTAATAGCAATAATTTACATGTATTATGTATAATACTGATGGTACTGACCGTTCACATGTCTCTCCCTTCTTTTTTTTTTTTTTAAAAAAAGGTGAGCATTTATTCAATTTAACAAATAATTGAGGCTAATACGAGCCAACTTCTTTGAACTCGCGTGGCCATGAGAAACAAGCAGTTGAGTATGAAAGGTACTACAATGCTAGCAAGGATTAAGGAAGCGAGTCGGCACAAGTGAAACAGTGTAAAAAGCGTATAACGCAATTATAAAAGAAGACTTTGAAGGAAACAGAATTGTGGATTGTTCGTAAGCGCCAACGTAGTGCGTTTTACAGCATATATTCTCATTTTCCACGAAACGGCACTGCATTCTTCTAAGTTCCTACCATTCCTTACTTCTGCTAGTAACGGGGTCCTGGTCAACCTTTGTTAAAGAAGACTTTTAGTCCGTGTCCAACAAGATATTTATACTTAACGCATCAACAATTACGCACAGAGTGTTTCCCAAAAGTGTTCGGCAAAGTCGTTCCGAACTAGCTGTTATAGTGTCAAACTCTTATATGCTACAGTATAAAGCTATAATAAAATCGTTCTAATCTTCGGCTTTAACTACGTTGTCAAACGCGCTCGCAAGTTCTATTAGGTGTAAAGAGTAAGATAAACTTGAATCTCGAGTCATTTGATTGTGATTACAAACATCAATACATAAAGATATTGGACCACTTTACTTAACATATTGAAATTTGAAAAAAACTAATTTCTTAAAAAGTCTAAGGGCCTGTTTGGAAGAGCTTATGTTTTTATTTTTAGCTAGTAGAAAAAGAGAATCATAAGTTAAGATTTTTAATTACTACTTGGATAGTGCAAAGAAAAATGATTTTCTATTTCACAAGTACTTTTAAACCTATTTAGTTAAATAAGTCTAAAGATCTTATTGGTATAAAAAGTAACATAACTTAAGGATTGTAACGCCCCGAAATTTATTTAATGTTAATGTAATATAAATGAAGAATTAGTGTGCCATAATTAACGTTTTAACATTAATTAGGTTATTTGGTTGGATTTTGAATTTTTGGTTGTTTTGTTAAATTGATGCGTTCAAATGATTTCTTATTGTTTTAAAATGATGTTTTGAGTTTTAAAACACAACAATTTGTAAAATGTTAAAAATACTCTGTTTTACAAAACCGTGGGCGGCACATGATTTTCGCACAGTAAAACCGCCCATCGATTTTCTCTATTTATTTCCTTCCTCTCTCTCTCTCTCCTCACTCTCACGCATCCCTCTCTCTTCCTCTTGAACTCTCTCTCGGTTTCCCCTCTCTCTCTCAAATTTCTCTCCCAAATTTTGAAACCAAATTCGAGTCCAAGCTTCGGGTTAGCAAGGAGGAGGCTCGGGGACGTGATTTAGCAATCGAGATCGTGGATTGAAGCTTCGATTCGAGGTTAGATTCGAAATTTCTAAACTTTTTACAAAATTTTCAATTTTGTGCATTTTTGAAATCTAGGGTTGTTTAAGCTTAGAAAACCATGGATTTGAGTTAAATGAACTTAGAACAACTAGAATCTAAGCTTAGATTGAAGAAAAACAAATCGGATTCAAGATTTTTCATTTTTCCCCTCATTTTCTCAGTTTCGGATTTTTGAGGATTTTGAGTTTAAATCTTGTTTAAATGAGTCCAAACATGTTCTAGTATGTTTTTCTATCAACTATGATTGTTTTTCATGCCTGAGATTTGAGAAAAACATGTTAGAATCAAGATTTAAATTTTGGGGATCGAGAAACCCGTGGCTGAGATTTCTGGATTTTCCCAGTTCGGCAGGCCGAAGTGATGATCGGCAGGCCGGTGTTCTTCCGACTGGCAAGCCGAACCTGGGGAAGTGTTCGGCCGACCGAACTTTGCTTCCGGCAGGCCGAACTGTGCAGTTCGGCCGGCCGAAGCAGGGCGTCCGGTAGGCCGACCGAGGCATGGAAAATTTTGTGAATTTTTACCCGTTTTCACTATTTTGAACCCTGATTTAAATCCCAACCTTATAGGATGATTTTAAAGGTACAAATGGCACACTAGGACATCATGAAATGGTTTCGTAACATAGAATGTCTCGAACTAGATATTGATCGACTTAGTTTGTATCTAGGATCGTTCGTGGTTCCATGGAGCTAACGTATAGCGGACCGGGATTACGGTGTGGGGCACCGGCACGAGTATTGAGGTAGGACTTCTATCTTATTTCTTTGGTAGCCTGGTTTTGAAATGATTTGGCTTTGAAAAGGATTTCTATCAAAATGTTTTCAACGGTTGTTTGAAAATAGTTTTATCGGTTATATTTTAATATACCGTGATTATGAAATGAACTTCATAATGAACGTAATTGACAACACTCGGTAATTGGGTTTTGAATGATAATGATAACAAACACTAAGGCATGATGCCATATCAGAGATCGGGTCGTGTAGCGATCGACCTTGGGGGCAGGTCCTGAAACCCAGCTGGGCCACTACGGTGATGATATCATGGTTTGCCTAGGTAAAAGAAAAATGATGTTTTCGATTGTACGAGTAGACTGTTCTGTGACAGAACGGCTCTACTCAAATTTTGTATTTATTTAAGTTTCCTTTTGAGTACTCATAACAATGAACTGTTTCTCTAAATTCACTTATTTATAAAACATAGTCCTGTTGAGCCTTTCGCTCACGTTTTATTGTTTTAAATGTTCCCCCTCTAGGTGGTTTCCCATTTAGGTTTGGAGAGGATTATTCAGACCGAACTCAGGAGCATTAGGAGGATTAAATCATATTTTGTATTATTTAATTAAGGCATGTAAGAGTTAACTTTATTTGTACTTGGACTGTAATTGTATTTATGATATTGTCAGAACCATGTGTGTGCACAAGTTGTGGGTTGTGGAACCCATTCTTGCAGTATTTATTTAATTTATATTACTTGCTTAATATTATAAATTCTTTTATAAGATGTGGTGGAAATCTTCTTATTTCTCATTTAATTTGACTCGGTTTCAATCAAATTCTCTTTTAATTAATCTAAATATTCCGCCACGTCACCTCCCGTACTCCGGGGCGTGACAGAATGGTATCAGAGCTCAAGGTTATGAACCTTGGGAATTGTGCACACATAGGTTTGACAATGAAATACCTCTGACAGTCCAAATTTTGTTTTCAGAAGTGAGAGAATGGCACCTAGACGTCGTTCGACTGCTGACGCCGAGTTCGAAAATGATGAGAGCATGATGAGGTCTATGTTTGCGGCTTTTCGGCAGATGGCAGCCAGGGCTAGACCGGGAGATTCCGATGTTGGTAGTCGGTATGCGTACTTTAAGGAATTTCGGCGGGCGTCTATTCTGACTTTTGATGGCAATGGGGATCCGCAGTTGGCAGAATACTGGTTGGATTCGATCTTGAAGCATCTAGATACTCTTGGTGTGCCTGAGGAGTATCGTGTGGAGTTTGCTGCGTATAAGCTCGAGGGTGGCGCTAACACTTGGTGGAAGCAGACTAAGCGTCTGGAGCACGGTGGCGATATCAGTTAGGACAGGTTCGAGGAGCTGTTCTATGATCGGTATTTTTTGCAGGGGTATAGAGATCAGAAGGCAGCTGAGTTCTACAGGTTGCAGCAGGGTGATCTGTCAGTCCGGGAGTATGAGGCAAAGTTTAATGAGTTGGCTAGGTTTGCTCCATCAGCGGTGGCATCGGAGCGCGAGAAATGTATTAAGTTTCAGGAAAGGCTCAAGGCTCATATTCGGCGGCAGTTGGTTACTCTACGGCTTAGGAATTTCGAAGAGCTTGTGTCGTCGGCGATCTCCGTGGAGAATGATTATGTGCAGTATTGTGAGGACCGAGCCAAGGCTTCAGGAGGACTGCAGAGGAGTGGCAGGAAGAGCACCAGTAGTCGTCCAGTTTCGGGGAAAGGCAAGCAAGGCGGTGCGACCAATGGTAGCAGCAGTTCGTCTGGCAGCGGGCGCAGCAATCCCTACAGCTTTCATTGTCATTTCTATCAGCAGCTCGGACACATCAAGAGGAATTGCCCGATCAAGAGTGCTCGTCTTGGATCTCAGACCGGGGAGGATGCCAGTCGTTCGTCTCAGCCTCAGCCTCAGACCCTACCTCCGCCTCCGCAGTACCCGCAGTTGCAGTATCCGCAGTTCTCTCCTCAACAATTCTCATATCCGGCACGGGGACAGCAGCCGCAGCATTTTTAGCGCAGTGTTCCTCAGTATCGAGCACCGAGTACCGGTAGTGTGCAGTCGTCTCCATCTCAGCAGCATCGACCGAGTAATCCAGGACCCAGCAATGTCGGTAGAGGAAAAGGAAAGGCGCCAGTGCAGGTTCATGCAATGGCATCTGGAGGGTCAGATTCTCAGACTGGTAACGCGGTTGTTGACGGTATGATCTTGGTTTCTAGGTCTTTAGCTCGCGTTTTATTTGATACCGGTGCCTCTCATTTCGAGTTCTTTTGTACATGCCTTGGGATTAGAGATAGAAGAGTTTAATGAACCCTTAGTCATAACTTCTCCCTTGGGGCGGGTGTGTGTAAATTGTATGTGTAAATCCTGTAAAATAAAGATTGGGGATGAGATTTTGAAAAGTGATTTGATTATACTCCCCATGAGTTCTTATGATGTAATTCTAGGGATGGACTGGTTGTCCAGGTATAGTGCAGTTGTGGACTGCCAACTTAGAAAAGTGACCCTAGTGTCTGATAGGGGGACGATAATCACTTACCAGGGTGGTGGTGATTGGTTAATGAGTGAGCGTCTCATGAAGTCGTGTTTAGGAGGGCGAATGAATCTAGGTTGTTGTGCTTTTCTTGCCAACCTGGATTGCGAGCCCTATGTTTCGAGTAGCAGTGTAGCGATTCCGGTGGTTGATGAGTTAGAGGATGTCTTCCCCGATGAGTTGCCTGGATTACCACCGTATCGGGAGATTAAGTTTGGTATCGAGTTGTTTCCAGGGACATCACCGATTTCTATGGCACCTTATCGGATGGCGCCGGCGGAAATGAAGGAATTGAGGAAGCAACTTCAGGAGCTTGCTGATAAGGGGTATATTCGAAACAGCACATCTCCGTGGGGAGCACCAGTTTTGTTTGCTAAGAAGCATGATGGGACTCTCAGGTTATGTGTGGATTATCGGCAGCTGAATCGTGTTACGGTGAAGAACAAGTATCCCTTGCCTAGGATTGATGAGCTATTTGATCAGCTGGGAGGTTCGCGGTACTTCTCAAAGATTGATTTGCGGTCAGGTTATCATCAGCTCAGGATTAAGGAAGAGGATATTCCCAAGACAGCTTTTAGGACTCGGTATGGGCACTTTGAGTTTCTGGTCATGTCTTTTGGGTTGACGAATGCTCCGGCAGCTTTTATGGATTTGATGAACAGGATATTTAGGCCGTATCTAGATCAGTTTGTGATCGTGTTCATCGATGACATTCTTGTGTATTCTAAGACTTGGGAGGAGCATGAGCAGCATCTTCGGATCGTGCTTCAGACTCTGCGGGAGCACCAGTTGTATGCTAAGAGGGAAAAATGTGAGTTCTGGTTGACTGAGGTCAAGTTTCTGGGTCATGTTATCTCGGGGCATGGTATTTCAGTGGATCCGTCCAAGATTGAGGCTATATTGGAATGGGAACGACCAAGGAATGTAGCGGAGATTCGTAGCTTCTTAGGTCTTGCTGGATATTACAGGAAATTTGTAAAGGATTTTTCGAAGATTGCAGCTCCGTTGACGAGATTGATCAAGAAAAATGTCAGGTTTGAGTGGAATGAAGATTGTGAGCTTGCTTTTCAGGAATTGAAGAACCGGTTGACTTCAGCTCCAGTGTTGGTTATTCCTAGCAGTGACGAGCCATATGAGGTTTATGCGGATGCTTTAGGGCGCGAACTTGGATACGTGTTGATGCAGCTTGGGCGTGTGGTTGCGTACGGATCGAGACAGCTACGACCTCACAAGCGGAATTATCCTACTCATGATTTAGAGCTTGCGGCGGTGATCTACGCGCTGAAGATTTGGAAGTGTTACTTGTATGGAGCATCGTTTCAGGTCTTCTCCGATCACAAGAGTTTGAGCTATCTGTTCACTCAGAGGGATCTTAACTTGAGGCAGCGTAGATGGGTAGAGTACATGGAGGATTATGATTTCGCGTTACAGTATCATCCCGGGAAAGCTAATGTGGTCGCGGATGCGCTTAGCAGGAAGTCTTTAGGGATTCTCGCTTGTTTGATCTTTGAGGACTGGAGCAGGGATGCGACAGTGAGTGAGTATCGGCTACTGTATCGTGAAGATTGTGATCGAGTTTTGTTATATCACGTGGAAGCGACTCCAGCTCTTGTTCGGATGGTGAAGCAAAGTCAGTGGCAGGATCGACATTTGCAGGGGATTTGGTCGCGGATTCAGATAGGGGAGCAGTTTGAGGAATGGAGCGTGCATGCAGATGGGTCGTTGTACTTCCGGGAGCGTCTTGCAGTTCCAGTTATCGCCGAGGTGACGAAAGCCGTTCTAGATGAAGCTCATAGGTCTCAGTTTGCTATTCATTCGGGGAGCACCAAGATGTATCATGATTTGAAGAGGCAGTATTGGTGGAGAGGCATGAAGAAAGATGTTCGAGAGTACGTGGCCAAGTGTTCGACGTGTCTTCAGGTGAAAGCCGAGCATCAGAAGCCTGCAGGTCAGCTTCAGCCACTTCCTATTCCAGGGTGGAAATGGGAGCATGTGACGATGTTCTCACAGGTTTACCGAGGACGGAGCAACGGCATGATGCAGTTTGGGTTGTGGTCGACAGGTTGACGAAATCGGTGCATTTCATTCCGTTTAGGTCGACGTGTTCTAGGAAGGTTCTCGGGGAGTTGTATGTGCAGAACATTGTGAGGTTGCATGGAGTTCCTTTGTCCATCACCTCTGATCGAGACACCAGGTTTAATGCTAAGTACTGGAAGATTTTTCAGGAGGCTTTAGGTACAGATTTGAACTTCAGTACGACGTTTCATCCTCAGACTGATGGGCAGTCTGAGCGGGTTATTCAGGTTCTCGAGGATATGTTGCGTGCTTGTGCATTGGACTTCGGCGGGAATTGGAAGCAATGTTTGCATTTGGCAGAGTTCGCGTACAACAATAGTTATCAGGCGAGTATCGGTATGGCACCATTTGAGGCGTTGTATGGGCGACCGTGTCGGTCACCTGTGTGTTGGGCCGAGCCGGAAGATAGAGTTATTCTTGGGCCGGATGAGATTCGTGATAGCAACGAGAAAGTCACGGTGATTCGAGATCGGTTGAGGGCAGCTTAGAGTCGGCAGAAGAGCTACGCGGATAGGAGACGTAGACCTTTAGAGTTCGCGGTTGGAGATTTCGTTCTCTTGAGGGTATCGCCTCGTAAGGGAACTATGCGGTTCGGGGTGAGTGGGAAGCTCGCACCGAGGTATATTGGGCCGTTCGAGATCACTCAGCATGTTGGTGTGGTCGCTTATCGGCTTGATCTTCCGCCCGGACTTTCTCATGTTCACAATGTGTTTCATGTGTCGATGCTTAGGAAGTGTCCACCTGAGCAGGGCAAGATAGTTTCGTTTTGCGATGTGCAGGTTCAGGAAGATACGACGTACGAAGAAGTGCCGATTCAGATTATCGACCGGAAAGTGATTAACTTGCGTCGTCGCGAGATACCGTTGGTAAAAGTCGTGTGGCAGCATCATGGGGTTGATGAAGCCACTTGGGAACTAGAGTCGAGTATGCGGGAATTGTATCCACATTTTTTTTGTTTCTGAAATGAGTTGTAAATTTCGATGGCGAAATTTCTTTTAGGGGTGGAGAGTTGTAACGCCCCGAAATTTATTTAATGTTAATGTAATATAAATGATGAATTAGTGTGCCATAATTAACGTTTTAACATTAATTAGGTTATTTGGTTGGATTTTGAATTTTTGGTTGTTTTGTTAAATTGATGCGTTCAAACGATTTCTTATTGTTTTAAAATGATGTTTTGAGTTTTAAAATACAACAATTTGTAAAATGTTAAAAATACTCCGTTTTACAAAATCGTGGGCAGCATATGGTTTTTGCACAGTAAAACCGCCCATCGATTTTCTCTATTTATTTCCTTCCTCTCTCTCTCTCTCCTCACTCTCACGCATCCCTCTCTCTTCCTCTTGAACTCTCTCTCGGTTTCCCCTCTCTCTCTCAAATTTTGAAACCAAATTCGAGTCCAAGCTTCGGGTTAGCAAGGAGGAGGCTCAGGGACGTGATTTAGCAACCGAGATCGTGGATTGAAGCTTCGATTCGAGGTTAGATTCGAAATTTCTAAACTTTTTACAAAATTTTCAATTTTGTGCATTTTTGAAATCTAGGGTTGTTTAAGCTTAGAAAACCATGGATTTGAGTTAAATGAACTCAGAACAACTAGAATCTAAGCTTAGATTGAAGAAAAATAAATCGGATTCAAGATTTTTCATTTTTCCCCTCATTTTCTCATTTTCAGATTTTTGAGGATTTTGAGTTTAAATCTTGTTTAAATGAGTCCAAACATGTTCTAATATGTTTTTCTATCAACTATGATTGTTTTTCATGCCTGAGATTTGAGAAAAATAGGTTAGAATCAAGATTTGAATTTTAGGGATCGATAAACCCGTGGTTGGGATTTCTGGATTTTTCCAGTTCGGCAGGCCAAACTGTGTGTTCGGCAGGCCGAACTGTGTGTTCGGCAGGCTGAAGTGATGATTGGCAGGCCGGTGTTCTTCCGACCGGCAGGCCGAACCTGGGGAAGTGTTCGGCCGACCGAACGTTGCTTCCGGCAGGCCGAACTGTGTAGTTCGGCTGGCCGAAACAGGGCGTCCGGCAGGCCGATCGAGGCATGAAAAATTTTGTGAATTTTTACCCGTTTTCACTGTTTTGAACCCTGATTTAAATCCCAACCTTATAGGATGATTTTAAAGGTACAAATGACACACTAGGACATCATGAAATGGTTTCGTAACATAGAATGTCTCGAACTAGATATTGATCGACTTAGTTTGTATCTAGGATCGTTCGTGGTTCCGTGGAGCTAACGTATAGCGGACCGAGATTACGGTGTGGGGCACCGACACGAGTATTAAGGTAGGACTTCTATCCTATTTCTTTGGTAGCCTGGTTTTGAAATGATTTGGCTTTGAAAAGGATTTCTATCAAAATGTTTTCAACGGTTGTTTGAAAATAGTTTTATCGGTTATATTTTAATATACCGTGATTATGAAATGAACTTCATAATGAACGTAATTGACAACACTCGGTAATTGAGTTTTGAATGATAATGATAACAAACACTAAGGCATGATGCCATATCAGAGATCGGGTCGTGTAGCGATCGACCTTGGGGGCAGGTCCCGAAACCCAGCTAGGCCACTACGATGGTGATATCATGGTTTGCTTAGGTAAAAGAAAAATGGTGTTTTCGATTGTACGAGTAGACTGTTCTGTGACAGAATGACTCTACTCAAATTTTGTATTTATTTATTTATTTGTTTATTTAAGTTTTCTTTTGAGTACTCATAACAATGAACTGTTTCTCTAAATTCACTTATTTATAAAACATAGTCCTGCTGAGCCTTTCGCTCACGTTTTATTGTTTTAAATGTTCCCCCTCTAGGTGGTTTCCCATTTAGGTTTGGAGAGGATTCTTCAGACCGAACTCAGGAGCATTAGGAGGATTAAATCATATTTTGTATTATTTAATTAAGGCATGTAAGAGTTAACTTTATTTGTACTTGGACTGTAATTGTATTTATGATATTGTCAGAACCATGTGTGTGCACAAGTTGTGGGTTGTGGAACCCATACTCGCGGTATTTATTTAATTTATATTACTTGCTTAATATTTATAAATTCTTTTATAAGATGTGGTGGAAATCTTCTTATTTCTCATTTAATTTGACTCAGTTTCAATCAAATTCTCTTTTAATTAATCTAAATATTCCGCCACGTCACCTCCTGTACTCCAAGGCGTGACAAGGATATAGATGAAATTTTTAATTTATTATTCTTAAATGAATGGTCAAAAATGTAAAAAGTTTTTTTATAAGCACCAAATAGTTGACTTCTTTCAAAAGTGTTTATAAAACCCAAAAGCACTCTTCATTGGTCCATCCAACACATGTCAAAAAATAGCTTTTGGAGTAGATAAGCCCAAACTAGCTTTTTTAAGCCATTTCAAGTAGGTTCTAAAATTTTACATGATATCAGAACCAAGTAGCTTAATGCATCTCATACAAGATATTAAACTAATCCAAAAGAAACACTATCTTGTTAGGACGTGTAAAAAATAAAATCAATTCGAGTATCACATCATTTAATTACTATAAAAAATGTTAACATATAAAGACATCAACTATAGTATTTTCTCTCGCATAATTTAAATTATTATATTGTTTTCGCTTTGAACTAATAACTTGAACGGACAATCTTCGATCCAAATCCCTTCTTATGTGTCTTTTTTCTTTATGATTGAATATCACTCTTATACATATCATCCCAGTGCTAGCAGTCAAACTATTAGTCGCATAAGAATTTTGGGGACTATTAACATCCTTCGAGAAATATATATATATATATATATATATATATATGTATATATATATATATATCTACATACATGAACAATATATACGTGGATGGTGATGTTTTGATTTTCTTTTTTTTTTTTTAATTTCATGCACCCCACTCCTTCCATTACATTATTAAACTTTGAACTTTGATTGTTGAATTAGATTGAAAATAAAATAACTGAATGTTTCTTGTGTTTCCATTTGGGGTTCCTGGTATTCTCGTCTGGTGGAAATTATTAGCTTTGGATAAAATTTACAAAATAAAGTTCCCGTCACGTGTCACACACCGTCTTATCCAGAAGCGAAGCTTCATGGGCAAGTGCTTACGTCCCCTCGTACGCCCAAGAAAAAGAAAGGTTGCTTCAGCATGGCCTCCTTTTTCTTACCCACAAACAGGAAAAGAAGAATTAGACCTATCACGACTGCCCGTTTGCCCAATAAAAAATGATCTTTCGTGGAAAATGAATTCTCTTTTCTTTATTGGAAATGATTTACCTATAATGTTGAATTTAAATGAAATAAAATAGCTTTTTTTGTTATTCTATTTATGCCCTTCACAAATTCAGAATTCACTGATAACGTGTTTGAAAAGTATAATTTAAACTAATTTTAATTAAAAATAAAAAAACTAAAATTTTTAAATGAAAATAAAATTGCCCAATGCACTGTTAGCAACGAAAGCGGCGGAATAATGTATTTGTTCCTTCTTTTTTTTTTTCTCTCTCTCTTTTCTTCTTCTTTTGCTGCTACACAGCCACCGCGCAGTCACATTTAGATAACAAGTACGATGTTTTGTGTAGTACGGCTGAAGCACCGCTTGTGCTTTTTTTGAAAAGGGTACTGGTTTTTTTCAAATTCAGCAGGTTTGTATCTTGAGACAGTTATTTACCGGTGAATTTTCACTTCCCCTTGCATATTTTAAATTTGAATCATCCTTTATTTCTTTTCTTTTTTTGAAAAGTAGTTTGGTCTTCTAGAAGAGAACCCACTTGTTGATCTTTTTCATTTTCTTTTTCCCCAACCTCCAATTTGTAGCTGCAACAGTCTTGCCTTTCTCGTTGAAATTTCTCAATTTACTGAAATCCTTAAAAAGTTTATCGTCAAATTTTCTCTCCATGTGTTTTTCCACTTTTTTTTCCAATTTTTTTAGTGAATTGGTTATGGTTCCGGCTAAGGAAGAACAAAGAGACCTTATACGCAAACAAAGGAAAAAAAAAAAAAAAGTCTTTTGCGTGTATATTGTGCAACATATTTTCCACGCCCAAAAAAAAAAAAAAAAAATCATACAAAGAGTCAAAATACTAATTACAACTACTGGCCTTTCTTTTTCTTTCCAAATAATAATAACGTAGCACCATATATTCTCTTTCTCTTTGTCGGTTGATTTGAAGTTTTTTTTTAAGAGCCTTTTTTTCTTCCTTTATGGATACTATACAATTAGAAACACGAGAAATGCATGGCTCTGAGGTTTTTTTTTTTTTTTTCAGAAAGAAGGCTCTTCTATGTATTCTGCCTTACATGCATGATAATAATTATAAATAGAAGGTGGCTTATGATGACAAGTTTATTTACCTAATTTCAATCCGGACCCCTTTGAACAATCAAAACAAAATTGTACTTTAATATATTTTGGTCATTTACTATAAAGGGTCGCCTTATTAATAAGTGCTTTTGAGTTGCCACATTATTTATAAAGTGTCTTTTAATATATTTTGGTTATTTACTCTATTTTTTTTATAATGACAAGTTTATTTACCTAATTAATTAATAAATACATTATTCATAAAGGGTCGCCTATTTTAAAAAAGTTGTTCATTTACTATAAAGGACCCCCTTTGGATATTTTTAATATTTATTGGTTGAAGAATGTGGTCACATGTTATTAATAAATATTAAAAAATGCTACAAAATAATGATTTTTGGGAAACAAATCCACCATTTAGGGACATTTTTAAAAAATATCTTTGATATAATTGATGGATATTCATGAACATTGCAGATATTTTATTACAATGTAGAAATTTTATGCACTCCAAAACAACATATTTTCTTCCATTATTTATGCCAAGATCTTAAAATATGAACAATGTCACAGAAATATAGACAGATATCACGGACATGTTCATCCATATTTATAACATATTTTGCCTTACATGCATAATCATTGTTATAAATAACGTGGCTAATGATGACAAGCTTATTTATCTAACTTTGATGCTCATACCTTTGGATACTTGAAGCAAAAGTGTGGTTGAAGAGTTCATGCACCTATTTAATATATTTTGGTCTTTTACTATATATAAAAAGTCGCCTAAATAGTTCTCCTCGCTCAATTGCGATCCGGACTATTTAATTTGGTACTTTGTAGAAAATTTATGTCAAGTTTGTACTAGGACCAAGAATGGTGAAGTTTTGTAGAAATTCCTCAACGGAAGTCTTTGTATTGACAGCCAAATTTGAGCCAATCATCACTCGAGCGCATCTTGCGGACTCCAGCCACTGTTGGAATATGGTTATCTGTAATGAAAACAAGAATCATGTGCTTTTTTCCCTTTAAGATTTATTAAAATACTTCTGGTGGCCTCAGGAATTCGAATTCGATACTTTAATGACTTAATGAAGCCTGTTTCAAAGTTGAATTTCAAAAGAGGGTTGGATCATTTTTTATGAGTCTTCTCACCATTAAAAATATATATGTATATATATATGTGTGTATATATTACCAGTGCAAAATGGATAAAAAAAATTTGTGCATTTTTTATGCTGTCGTGAAGTATAAGCTATAAAGGACAAAACGACTGAGTGAGTTGGTCCAGTGGTAATGAACTTTGTAGTGGGTATGTGGTCAAAGATTAATGTGAAAGTTTGCTCTAGTCAACCTAGTATTTGATTTTAAGTGCCTGAAATCAAGCCTCCGTATAATCTCATTGTTAGCACTTTCATAAGGTGTTTGGGAAGTGAGTTTCAATTGAGAGTTTAAAGTGAAACTACTATAACATGTGAAAGCTTTATACTGCACTTTATTTTTGCTTTAAATTGTAACACGTGAGAGCTTTACATTTATTTATTTGAAATTCATGAGTTTCTATTGATTTTGCCAAACATTTTGATTTGGCTTGGGTTATCTGCTTCTTGTTGAGGGGTATGGCCCGACCGTAGGCAAGGACAGAGCCAAAAAATTGTTTTAGCAGGGGGCGTCAATAAAACCAATACTTATGACAATACAATTCAATATTTTGTTGGATGGGAATATAATTCCATTTTTTAAGTTTACATTCCATAAAATATGATCGATTTATTTTGTTAGAATTAGTTTCTTAACAAGTTTTTTTTCTTTCTTTCTTTCTTTTTCTTCTTAACTTAACTATTTGTCATGGAAATATCATAACTTATCACACAGTTTTAACTAACTACAAATTTACATATTAATCATATCATCACACTAATACAAATCTCAATCTCAATGTTGTATTTGAAAAATATATGTATATGAAAATGAAAACTTATTTATTTTTGCACTTCAAATGCATATTACAATTTCCAATGTAATATATACTCTTTTGTTGTAAATTTTAACATTTGAAACTTGTAAAAGGTAAATTTTATCGGGTGTTTGACAAAGTTAGTTAGAACCAATTTTTTATTTCAAAACACTATAGCATGTAAGAGAGCTTTATGTTTTAGTTATTTTTTACCTTTTATTGTAACATATGAGAACCTTACACCATTCTCTAATCAAAAAGTTATTTTTAATTAACTTTGCGAAACACGTTTTTAATTTTTAGATGCATCTACGAATAATTTGATTGTAGTTGAACTTATCGTTCAATAAAAATTAAATACTAAAATCTAGTATATGATATACCTAACGCATTTAAAGTAGCATTGTGTACGGTGGCAACAATCTTACTTTATTAATTCATTAAAGGTAGGTATAGTTTCTACGTATGCATGCTTATCCATCTTTTTATATGCAAAGGGCACACAATTACATACACCCCAGCTCTCTCAAAAAAAAAATAATAATAATAATAATTGCCTTCGGCAAGTACTAAACATGATAAAGCCTGAGTGGTGAGTGACAATGAATGAACAAGAGCGGAAGTTAAAATCTGGGAATGGAAACATACCTTGTCACTGACAAAATCGTTGCGCCGTTTCCTTCCTTTTCTCAATGATCCAACCATCAGGTAGTATAAAGTTTGATTTTTTCCCGGTGGTAAAAAGGAGTAATTTGCACCACTTTCCCATACCTAATCATTATGAATCGAAACTATTTCTTCTTCAATTTGGATTGCAATAATCGGAAACTTTAAAAAAAAAAAAAAAAAAAAGACCCATCAAAAGATCAACTCTTTCCCCCAGTGTCCTACAGTAGGATCCTATAATCTATCAGAAAAAGATTATACTAACTTTTAAACCGTCAAAGTTAGAAACCCGCACGTTAATTCCATCAATTGACTTAAATAGTTGGAAATTTAAATAGTTTGAATCTATGGTTCCGGAATCTCTAAAGCAAAACTGGTCATCCCTCGATGATAATTAATTCTCATAAATCAGGCCTTTGAGGTATGACTGTTTTGTCGAAGTTTTGCCTGTGGGTTTTGTTGTTTTAGCCCCTACCCAACTTACAGCTTTAATCAGATTCTAGAATATTTTGGTGCTAGTAGTTTTGCATTACTACCTGTAAATATGATAGAATTAAACGCCATTGCACCGGGGACAATATCTAGAATTTTCAAGTAAGAGTTGATTTGCATATTTGCACATTTGAAGGTTCACATTTGCATATTTGTACATTTGAAATCGGTCCCATCTCAACAAGCAGAAAAGTTTTAACTTGAAGCTTTTATTCATTGTGATCCTTCCAAGGAGAGTGTAGTAGATCTCACGTACAAATTTATCATTGAATCTTTTTTTCTTTTTTTTTTTCCTTTTTCGCATCGCCTTTAAATGCCTTACCAAACTATAGAGGAATGCAATGTAATAGGATTGAAAAGAGAAGTAACAAGACTAGGAATTATTGAAAAACTGTGTCCTAGTATGTTTATTCACCGAGTTCCCCAAAACAGTGTCAAGATATATGGAATAGCTAAGACTGATCAAACTTTTTTGTCTACACTAAAACAGCACCACAATCCATCACCTCGTCATCTACCCCCATAATTTTGAAAGATCCCGAGATTACTGAGATTCTAAAAAAAAATGTCATTTCAACAATTTGCAATAGGTAAATCTGTCTCTTAGATAGATTAAAAGACAACAATCTTTAACACCTATTTAAACAATTAGAAACGGGAAGCAATTAAGGTGGCATCCTTCCAGACAAGTGGAGAGACAGTTTTTCTCTCAGATTCGCACCTTCGATGTCTGTGGTTCCGCAGACTTCCTGGTGATAACCCGAGTCGTGGTTGTGAGATAAAGGCATCTCGTCCTGCGCCTCATCTTCCATATCTATGATAATGTTATGAAGCAAGCAGCAAACAAGGATGATCCTTGGCAATCTGTGCTTGTCAGGTCTCCACATTACTCCTTGAATGATCCTCCACATGTCCTTCAGCCTTGCTAACGCGCGTTGTGCCACCATCCTAGTTGCAGAATGGCGCTTATTGAACTCGGCTTTTGCTTCTGGAAGTTCTTTTCCCTCGTAGGGGACCACAAGATAGGGCAGTAAAGGATAGCCCGAATCACCAATTAGGTACTCCCTTATTTCTGATCCTTTGGAAATCTCTACTTTCTTTCCATTCAACCTTTCTCCTTTTTCACAAAGTTTGTAGATATTCGAGCTCTCGAAAACCAACCAATCCTTCATTTTTCCTGGCCAGCCAGTGACTATGTCCCGAAACCTCATGTCAGGATCCACGACGGCTTGCAAGACCATGCTGTGATTCTTCTCGTGATCAAGCCACACGTCACCTGCAGTGTCTGAAGTGGGCAAGCACATCACAATGTGGGTAGTATCAATAACACCGCAACAATTAGGGAAGCCCTGGATTTTCTCAAATTTGGACTTGATTTCTGTCATTTCCGCTTCTGTTGAAGGCCATTGTAAGTGGTGAAGCCCGCTTTCTTCCATGGATTCCACAAACCGCCACGTCACTTGGGAGACGGTTGAGTGGTTCATACCAAACAAATCACCAATCGTCACAAGTGAGTCACCAGAGCTCAGCCTTCTTAACGCTACAGCAACTTGATCACATAAAGACAAAGGCTTGCCATTCGCAAACACAAAATGAGCTGACTTCGCCATCATATCTTCCTTTACAAGTGAACATATGTAGTCAAATGTTTTCCAGGAAATCTTAAAAACAGATTCAAACTTGTCTAAACGTTTTGATGATGACTGAAGACCTGCCATGAAGGGTGAAGGAAAAAGAGACTTACAATTCCAAACTAGAGTTATATTATGTTACAACAAATAACAGAATCAATACTTTTCAGCTAAAGAGTAGCAATGCACAAAATTTTCACTTTCCTTTCAATAGACAGTGATAGACATATATATTAATTTGCTTAAAACCAACAGTTCATGTCAATTAACAGCAGAGATATATGGAACATGTGAAGGGCTAATGTAAAAATGAACAGAAACAATAAGGCTAATATAATCATGTTACTGGTTAATTCAGTCATAATTCACTAGATTATATACATCAACTGCTGCAGATACATCTGAGTGATGGAAACTATTTTCAAGCAGGCAGAACTGAAATCATATGATTGTCTAACCGCAAAAAACACATAAAACCCTGATTCCATACGTGTATGCAGTTGGAAGATATTTTACAGAATTGGTTCAATGAGCAATAGACGAACAACCCCCTACATAGATAAAACGTGTGACAAATGTTGAATGAAAGACGAAAAAAACAGTTTTTCTTAAAAAAAAAAAAAAGAACAGTCTTTTCCTGAGATAATCTTCTCTTTTTTAATTTTAGGAGAAAAAGATGATCTTATAAACAAGTCCATAAGATTCAAGAAATACAAATATCGTAGGAGTATAAAGTACTTCATGGTTGTGAAAAGAGGATCAAACTAAAGCTAGGACTACAATTTTTCTGGTCTTGTAAGATGGATTCCATAATATATGGTCGTATCAGTCTCGCTAGAATCAAGTTTGTTTCCATCAAACAGTAAACAGGAGCACCCTCTCGCTAACTGCAGACCCCGATGTATCATCTCATTTTGGTCCTTTTAAAATGTTTTTAATTACTCAACCACGGAATAAACTGCTTGAATATAACTATAAATATCTTATCATTTCCTTGCGTTTAATTTGTAATATATCAAGCACAGGTGAAACATGCTAATGAAGTTTCTATTTTGTTCCCTCACTCTTCAGCATGTCCTAGATAAAAGCTTGTCTAGGCCCTATCTACCATAGTCTGTAAAACATTCCCGGTTTATAAACCAGAGGAATTAACCAAGCAGTCGTCCCTACTTCTGTAAGGATCCATGAGCCTTTTCTTTTATCATAGTCTTTGCCTTCAGTAATTTCATGAAACACACGAGAATATGGACTTGAAAACATGCAGAAAGTAGAAGAAACTCTAAACTTTACCCCTAAAAAAAGAAATAAAAAGAATGATCCTTGTTGCAGAGCTAAGAGCACAAGTTAACCACAACAAAAGATAATGATATATTTATGAGCCTCTTTCAACAAATCCCAAGGGGGGCAAAGACAATATAATTGAAAATATAAAAACGCTTTTGGTCTCGTGAAATCAATTATTTCAAACATTTAGCCAAGAAGCATCTTTGGTTGATGTTCAACTGGTAATTTTGAGCTTAAGATCAGCCTGATACTTTGATATTCGTTTTCTAATAAAACATCTCTCACAGAAACATTCTCATGCTGAAAGCCTCAAGTCAAAACTATTATCTCTCCCCATGCATTTTAATTTGAAAAAGTACACTGCCTTTCCCTTTGGGCTAGAATCAGATTAGATTTTGGATTATCAAAGTTCATACATATTATTACGAAAAAAGAAAAGCAAGGGAAAAATATTTCGTTAACTCCTTAAGCAGAGCAAATAGAACGGGAGCAATAAAACCAAAACCCAAACTTGGGAGAAAATCAGAGGCATTTGTAACCCTCTCATAAAAAGGTCAAACGGAAACTAAAAAGAAAAATCAACATAAGCAAGGTATTAAAAAAAAAAAAAGACAATAAAGATAAAGAAGTAACATAATGGTAATGAGAGGTAACAGCCCTACAAATCTAGCAAAAGCTTTCTAACACTACACAAACTAATTAGTTTCTTGAGTTTGAATGTTTACACAGCAATTGCCACAACTAAACCTCTTACAGATTAGTTTCACATTTCTCTTTTTATTTTTCTGTTTTTGTTTTTCTGTCTTCTTTTTGTGAAGGAAGATTAGTTTCACATTTCTGTGGCAGAGGAGTTGTAATCTGTCACTCAGGGTAATGCTCAAAACCCAGACTCAACAATGATATAAGAGCACTTTAATGCCGAATTGTTAAGATCTTTCATTCTATAGATGGTACCGCATTTATTAAATAGTTAAAAAAAAAAAAAAAAGATGGATTTGTTTTCATTCTTGGTAAGAAATATCAAAAGGATTGTAGTTTATCTTGCAAAAGATAAAGCACATTACAAGCCATAGGCATTGTAGAACGAAAAGATCAAATCAATTTTATTGATTAGGGATTCTTCTTTATATACACCTAAATGACGTCCTAACTATTGACTTGAATGAGAAAATAAAAGCAAACAGATTGAGAAACCTGAATTTGACCTATCAATTAGAATTTCATCGAACACAAAAAAACAACCAACAAACCTATCAGAACATGACATTTCAATGTATCAGATAAACAAATAAATAACGTATAAATAAACACATCACAGAGAAATAATAACAAGCATTATAAGGAGTAAAAAAAGCAATCATAACATGAAAGAAAGTATACCATTAATTCTCTTGAAAATTTCATCCCACCAATCTAAAGGACCGTCCTTCTCGGAGGACCCAGAAGCATAAGCATTCTCTTCAGGCTTCTTCTCTGTCTTCTTCCTCTTTTTGGAGCCTCTAAGAGGAGCCATAAAGCGTAAAACTGAGATACCCAATTAAATCAAAACCCAGAAAGCTCACAAGCTTCAAAAACCGCCGGAGTCAAACAAACTCAGTCAGAATTCACAGAAAAGAAAAATACGCAATACCCATTTAATAAAAATATAACAAGACAAAACAAAGACATATAGAGATAATAGAGATCATGAGAGAATGATGAAAGAAGAAGCAGCGGCTCACTGAGTCACGACGTGCAAAAGGAGTAGTTCGCCAAAGGGAAACTGTTAGTTACAGTGCTGTGCTTATAAATGACTCTGCGTTAAATATCTGAAACATGCAAAGAAAAAATTAAAATAAATAAACAAATAAAAGAGCTCTATTTTCTTTGTTTTGGTTCATTTTCTCAAGAGATGTATATACATACCTTTTGGTGCTGGTTTAGGACAATGAGGCAAGGCAAGTGAGAGACTTGGACATTGGTAATTTATATGTATGCACATACATCTCTCTCTTTCTCTCTCTCTATATGAGTATATATAAACAGTTAGATTTGAGAGAGAAAGAAGGGAACGCTATAAGAGGTTTTGCTTAAATTGCTTGAAGACTTTCCCCTCAGAATGAAGTGAAAACTGAAAGCATTTTCCTTGTGCCTTTTTATTTATTTATACGATGGATGAACAAATTGAGAATCAACTCAAGTAAAAGCCTTGGAAAAATATATTATTAGCGATTATTTTTGTTTTATTTTATGTGATTCCATAATTGGCAAACCAAAGTTTTATTTCTATTCACAAAGGTAAAAGGGAAATTTACCTAGAAGGAAAAGAAAAAAAAATCGAATTTATCTATCAAATTTGGTTAAAATCACATTAAAATAAAAAAAATATGATCTGACAGCCTAAAAAAAAAACTTACAGATCTGGTAACTATGTGTTCCTATTCTATGATAAAAATCTCATCTTTTTAGGGTAAAGTACCAAGACATGTAACATAACTGCCTCGTCATAAAATTTGGTTCCCTGTAGTGGTGCTCTCCACTTACCATGAAATGTGAATGGGATTGTGTTTGTATTACTAGTACTTGTATGGTGGCGATTCTTGTTGTATCAATACAGTGTTTAGAAATCAAGATACAACACTTAAATTGTAATTATTACAGTGTACAACTCTCATATTTTATAATATAAAAACAAAAATATGCTACAATATAAAATTTTTAAATATTACAGTGTTTAAATTTCAATTTGATTCCTAATCACTCTCAATACGTGTTTGATTTTTCTCTAAATTAAAAATATAGTTAGCCAAAAACGACTAGTGTCCATGGATCAGAACAAGGGACTTAATCTTTTTCAGAGCTGTTAAATTGATAAAGAATACAACTACATTTAGGTCTCATTGACCTCTTGGATTCTTCATGTCGATAAAGGGCAACATATTCTATTATGATAGTATGTTCTAATAATTCAATTTTAAAAAGCAGCAACTTTTCTTATTTTCCATATGAATGGTTCCACTTTACTAATTTAAGTGACGGAGCCAGAAAAGATTTTGACAAAGCAGGGAAAAAATCGATGAGGCACTATAAATTTTTTTTTTAAATCTATTAAATAAGAATATAGTTATATATTTTAAATGTATTTAAGAATCAAGTTAGAATTTGATGTTAAAACTTAAGTACTATTGCTTGTGAGAGATTTATTTTGTAACGTTACATTTTTCCAAAAACACTCTTTAGTTGTTGAGTTGTGAAACGTTTGTAATGTTTTACTCTATTATATATATGTGTGTGTACATATATATATATATAATGATAATACAATTGAGATTTTACAAAATTTTAAGATTAAAATTTGTTTTTTGAAGACTTGAATAGGGCATGCACCTCCTCCTTAGATTTTGGTACTAATTAAAAATTAAAAATTTTACTGCTATAGAGGATATAAAAATGATAAATGATATTTACAAACATAGTTCTTGATCATCAAATCTAAATATGATTTCATGTCTGTTTAAAAAGCGTCCTGAGATAAAAGTCATTTTGGCCTTCAGAGTTTATTATGCAAGTTTTAAACATTATAATTTCTTCAAAATGTTGTATGTCAACATATCCATATTTTGGCCTTATGTTGTAAATTGTAATTGTTTTTCACAAGTGTCACATAAACCAAAACCTTACAGCCTCTGCATGGGGCATGTGCAGACAGACAGCATAGCTCAAAAAAGCCATATCCCTCTATATTTTACGTTTTCAAGGCGAGTTGCAAATCTTCAATTAAAAAAAAGTTTCAAATCCCTTTATGTATGTCGAAAATGTTCAGATAGTTCGAAAAAAAAAGGGATAAAAAATTCGCATCGCATGAACCACAAACATGGTTTTTTTTCTTTTCTTTTCTTTTCTTCTCTCTTTTTTTTTTTTTTTTTTGAGGGGACCAACAACTCTTTTTTTTTTTTTTCCTTTTTTTCCTTATAAGGGAACAAAATAACTTAGTTTTACACGGCTGCAACATTCCATATTTCGACTGTAATGTGTTGGAAGTTTCTAAAATTTGCGAAAACATAACTCAAGCTGTGAATTTCATGTAATGTACTATCTGATTCCTAATAGCAACATTCAGTGCTCAAAGCTCTTTATGGGCTTGGGCCACTTTTCAACTCATTATGAGTCTATAATGCTTTTAGGTCACCACCGTTTTCACGTGTCTAAAAGAGAAAACATGCCACATTTTAAAAATTATATTTATTTATATCATAATTAAACAAAATTATGTCATATTATCATTCATATTTTATATTAAGTTATGTAACAAATAAATATGTGTGACATTTATAAAAACTAAATCTTGAAACATGACAATGATGAAAATTCCCTTATTTAGAACTCCTAAAAATATTCGAAACTCCTTTCTGATTAAGGCTACGGTTTATCCGAACTTTGTTATTAGGATGCTTGAGAAGGCCGCTTCAATCACAAATTGCAATCCCAACTAATTGTTTTAGTTTTTTTTCTCACATGTTATAGTATTTTTGTTCTAATTTGTGGTTTTCCCAAACACTCTATCTATCTATCTATCTATCTATCTTTCTTTCTTTCTTTCTTTTTTTCTTTCAGAGAATATGTTACGTAGTAATTAAATAGATACCCTACTTCTTAACCGTCTTCCGAATTCCAAAATGCATGTAAAACCTTTTCAGAAAATGTAGAGAAATACCTTTTACTAGACGGCATCAGAATTTATTA
Organism: Artocarpus heterophyllus; assembly: GCA_025403435.1. Lineage (NCBI taxonomy): Eukaryota > Viridiplantae > Streptophyta > Magnoliopsida > Rosales > Moraceae > Artocarpus > Artocarpus heterophyllus. The sequence goes on along the minus strand of CM046338.1, from coordinate 8,427,855 downwards.
CATTTTTTAAAGCTATAGAATTTATGCCTTCAATTTGTCTCGCTTATGCAACTTAGGAATCGTATGATCCCAACACGAGTATGCAAAATTAAAACCAAAAAAAAAAAAAAAAAGAGTTTGGATAAAACTAAAAGAGTGTTTGGCAAAATCAGTTTTAACTAAAACTTTTGGTTACTACAGTATAAACCTCTCGTATGCTACGGTTTTTGGCTCAAAAGTTTCAGTGCTAACTGCACTTCCCATACCCCAAAAGAAAAGAAAAGAATTAAAAGGGCATTATTTAGGCTCATGACACTGATGCGATTTTACACTTAAGTTTTAATGATGTAAAAAAATATGATTTTGCTGTTACAACACAATATCAAAACTCATGTTTGGTCGTTGTTTCTGTGACTATCTCTATGTGTTTGCTTTGGATATTTGCGTGTTGTAAGTTGTACGAAACTACGTTTGTGTGTTGATTAGACATTGTCTGTTGTGTAACTTGTGTTAAGACTGATGGCCATGTTTGTGTCTTTGCATTGATCGTTTTTTGTTGAAAAAACAAAACATGGTGTAACCCATCTTATTACCTATCTGATACCGTTGGATTACTAGGGGAAAAACAGTAAGAAAACAAGTTCAAAACGGATTGGAGCGGACCAACCAATTTTGGTTGATCCTTTCCTCCATTTGAGTGATTCTTCTTTCCTATTTTGCAAAAATTGACTGGTCGGTTTCGATCACCGTCAACCATGGCCGGAAAAAGTTGAAACAAAAAAGTGCTTAATTTTATCCTTGGTTAGTTTTTTTTTATTTTTCTTAATATATATTACGTGATTGGATGCATATATAACTGGGGAAAAATTGAAGAATCCATGCTTATACGCGTCAAGGGCGGGGAAGGTAAAGCCGAGGGCATTATGAAGTTTTTATTTTTTCTTTAAAAATTATGAGTTCTTTCAATTTTTTTATTTATTCCCTTTGATCAATAAATTTACATGTGTATCCCTTCATACTTTGATTAAAAGTTGTGTAAATCAAATTTTATATACCTTACGTACAAATTTTGTTTTCACTATGTATTAGATATATTAAGTTGTAAGCTAAAACTTTAAAAGGTAGTTAAACCAAATCTTAATTTAGTCCATCTATAGAAGAAAAAAGGATATAAAGCCATAAGAAAAAATGTAAAGAGTTGAAGTCTCAGACTCAGAAGCCTATCATGAGAAAACAAGGAACAAAAACAGATGAAACAAGAAATAAAAATAACAAATGGTCAAGAAAAGCAAACATTCTCATTGTGCAACATTTGCAACCAAAGTTCTATGACTTTTTTTTTTTTTCCTCTTTTTGTGCTTTCATCATATTGCTCAAGTCTTGATGGTGGATTTTAATATGAGTTGTTTTTTTTTTTAAATTTATTACTATTTGTTTTGTGATAGCCTGTTTCTCAAATTTTTTAAAGAAAAAAAACTCTGTTGGTTTTCATTTTAAGTGACGTATATTTGTTACATTTATTGTGTCTTTTTTACAAAGTACACATTTTCTCAATCACATAGAATAATAAAATACATATCTCTCTTAACGAATATATGCAATGGCATTTTTGTCATTTTCTTGTTACATGTTGCTACATGAAGGGAATGATAGGAATTTATAAATTCTCTCAAAGTTTTTTTTAGGTATCATTTTCAATCAGTGACAGCTAGCCTTTCACTTCAATGAGGCCGGTGACGTATAGTATTTTTTTAAGAATAAATGACATAAAAATTACGTCATAATATTTTTCAAGAACTATTAGATTCTTTCATGAAATGTTTGATTTTTATTAAGGTATTTGACACTTTCAATTTTAACCAAAACTTTTGATTGCAACAGCATAAAGCTTTTACATATTATAGTGAGCTACAATGTAAAGCTCTCACACACTACGTTTTAACTCAAATTGGTTCAAACCATTAAAGCAATGCTCTCAAACACCGTATAGATATAATTTATATATATATATATATATAATTATTTTGCATATCTTTTTTTTATTTTGATATGATTTTAGTCATATATATAGTGTTCAGAAACATTCAATAATGATAAGAATATTCTCACTAGAGTTTTTTTTCCTATTTTTATGCCTTGTATTTTGAAGATATAAAAACCTACAAAGTTTAGCACATGACAAATTTGACATAAAAAATAACATTATATTAGAGAGTATTTTTTTACACTTAAATATTAATACTTGCATTGGCACAACATTATAGCATTTGGATTAGAGATGCTCCAAAAGTCAATGGGGCATAATATATAAGATAAAATTTAAAATGTCAAATTTTAATTTTCAAACAATGAGAAAGGCAATAGCCTCCATTTGGCCCCACCTAGCTTTGCAACTGTTTTCAATTACTATCGTTATATTATAATGTGTCATTTTTAGGATTTTTTTCAATGAAAATCTTAACTGGTAGTGTATGTTTTGAAACCAATAAATCTCGTTAAAATTAAGGTTTTTTTTTTTGTAAATTTAGTTGCCGAAAAGACAGATTCTTATTAGTGGTTTTTTTTTTTTTTGGGTTCCTTTAGAGAAAATTTTCAAGTATTAATTGCTCTTTTCGGGCCCGTTTGGTAGAGGTATTTGAATTATGGTGATTTGAATTCTTTTTAAATAGTATTATGATTTGGATTATGATTTGAGTAATGTGATTTGAGTTATAATTCGAGTTATTGTTTGGTTGGTAGAGTATTTAAAATTAAATTTGGATAGAATATTGAAATATGTGTTTGGTAAGTTTTTAAATCCTGATTTGAGTTATGAATATGTGTTTGGTACATGTGAGATTTAGATTAAGAATTTTGGTGGCCTTTTTATCAAAATAAAAAATTTTCTTTTACAAAAATAGCCCATTTTTTAAAAAGAGCATAAAATGGTATATGAATAAATTAGTTTCATTTGATTGAATGCAATAAGAAATCAATATTTGGTACACATGAACACAATACGAAAAAAAATTAGAGTTATAATCGTATTAAAAAGTCCTCTTTTTGTTGCCTCTTGAATCTTGTTGCCATGTACATGCTATTATCTATTTGCCGAAATATCCAATTCTCTCTCCAATCAATTATGTATTTGCGAGAAAAAATTTATTTCAATCCATACAAAGAATGTGCTCCTTTTTCAATTTCATTGTATACAGGAGGGGAAAAAGTGTTTATTTTAGACGACAATCCAAAACGTAGCAACGTTCCAACATTAATGTAGTAAGCTGTATTGAAATACTAATGCCGACTTATGTACCAAGGGCGTTGGGCATAAGCTTCCCACATTTGATTTGCCATCGCATCCCTACGAGCATTCATGCTGGCATTATCACCTCTATTTTGAATAAATGGGCTGACATCAACCCCATCGTCGTCTTGCAACCCATGTTCTTCGTAGACATTTTCTCCTTCTATCTCAGCCACTGGTAGTGCATCATCATAGTATTGCTGAAGTATCTCATCATTGCTTTGCCACATGCGTATGAAGTTGTGAATCACAGCACACGCAATTGGGATCAACTTTTGTTTGTCGTATGGATAGGGCTTGATGCTCTTCAATATTGGGAATCTCGCCTTCCATACACCGAAAGTTCTTTCAATGCAATTGCGAAGAGATGAGTGCGTATAGTTGAACAACTCCCTTGGCGAACGAGGACCATGCCTACGCTCTCGATACTCCTGCAAGTGATAGGTAACTCCTCGATATGGAGCAAGGAAACAATTGCTGTTGGGATAGCCAGAATCTACTAAATAGAATTTTCCTAAGCATATCACAAGTGGTGTTAGAAAAATTCAAAAGTCGACTTAAAAGATCTAAACAATAAGTTGCTTTCTCGTCTACCTGGCGGTGGCCTTGGAAAGTTCTTCTCTGGATCGGATATGGCGTCTAGTAACACTCGCGCATCATGGGCGGATCCCTCCCATCCAGTTAATATGAAAGTAAATTTCATTTCAAAGTCGCAAATGCCCATGACATTTTGTGAGTGATATCCTTTTCTATTAATATACCTTCTTGCTTCTGCGCTTGGTGGAATACATGGTATGTGTGTACCGTCAATAGCGCCTACGCAATCCTGTTCATTAAATAAAAATGTGAAGTGATTTAAAACAACTATTTTACATATGACAATATAGTTTTTCCTGAGTTTTAGAGATAGTTACCTTGAACCAGGGGAGGTACTTGTTCCTATGTGTTTGAACAAGCGTGGACAGTTCATTCCATTTTGGCGGTTGAATAAAATCATGTCTCAATGCACATATTGCATGGAGGCCCTGTGTGAATAAGCGTGAAATTGTCTCTCCTGAATGCTGCCAATAATCTTGCATCTCTCTGTTCGTTTGGCTTTGTGATATGACATTTAAAAAAATCATCAATTGTTCATCAACATTGGTATGGCGATTAGGTCTTAACAAACCCTTGTTTTGGACTATTGCACTAAGTGTTGTAAACGTATCAGCACCCATTCGTATCTTATTATATATTCTACTATGATGCCCATGCAACAAATTAGAAACTCGTTCGTATCCAGGCATTCCCAACGTGTTGCGTTGTTGACGAGGCTGCAAAATTACGGTGGCATATATCGCCGCAGATGCGCCTCCAATGTCATATATATCCTCATCGTCGTCTGAATTCTCATCTGAGGTATTTCTATAACTTCCATCCCCAAATTCCGCCATACAATCCCTGCTAGTAATATATGTTGTGAGATTTTAGAAAAACATGGATTGATATATCATTGTTGTTAGCTAAACCCTATTGAACACAGACATTCATACAATATAGTATAGTAAACAACTAATATAACAAGATTAAACCCTGGTATGGGAAGTATATGTCCTCACCAACAAATTAAAACATCATCATCCTAAGCAACAATACAATGCTATAGCGCCGAAGAATACAATCCAACAAATTACAATGAAGATTACAGTTCAGAAAAATGCAATACGGACGTAATGCAATAAAAAATAACGCAATGAAGAATACACTCTAAGAAAATGCTATGTCTAATGCAATCCAGAAAAAAATTGTCCATGACAAATGTAAACAAATGGTAGGGAAAATAAATAGGAAGCATGCAATAATTAGATGAACTAATATCCGTCATGTCCACCATATGGTGGACGTGGAAAATATGGAAGGTCCTGCTGAAATTGGCCGGGAGGATGAAAGAAAGGAGGCGGTGGCGCTTGCGTCGTTACTGGTGGTGGAGGCGTGCGCTCAGGTGGATGTCGTTGTTGAGCTTGAACTTTTGCGACCCCTTTCTGTACAAAGGCCATGCGATAATCCTCTTTGGATAGGAGAAACGCGGTTTGGACTTTGGGATTAGTTGATAGGTATTCTGTAAAATCCACGTACTGATCTGGGCCTAGGTTCATCGCATTCATGATTGTTATGCACTGCCTCCATTCCACATCATCCGACGTGTGTTGATTTGCTGAGCTTCCACCACCATGGCCCTTACTACGTCCGCGGCTGGATAGGGACTCTGCGATGCTTTGTAAGGCAGTTGTAGCTGCATCCGAATCCACCACACCTTTGCTACGCACTTGTCTCTTCCCAATTCTCCGAGAGGTAGGAGCAATGTTGCAGGCACGTACTTCTGGTCGGCGGCCATCAAGTCCTGCCAAATGAGCAATGTATGCCCTATCGTCAGGGTTATTGATCTCATCTTGTAAGTCCATCTGATCAGTACAAACATCATGCTCGGAGTTGCTTCTCTGCGGACTACGAGCTTCAGTCAAACGAGTCGAACCCGAAGCAACCGCATGACAGCCGGTTGCAGATTCCCTGTGAAACAATTGCGATATCAACGCCCAATTTGGCACAGCCTTGCCAATCAAGTCCTTCGCTTGGGGGTTTCGCTGGACATCGAATAATAAAAATTATCAGCGACCAACAATCCAAAAGTGATATATATTTTGAAGAATTTAGATGGATACCAGTGAAAGGAAAATAAACTCACGGCTAAGAAATCATCTATATATGCTGCCTCGCAATGAACGGCCCCAGTTTCAGAATCCCAACCAAGGCCACTTGCATTTATCAGAACGGAATATAGCTGAAAAATTTTCCTAAGTCGATTTCTCTTTTGCTTGCAACGTTCGCCAGGAACACCTTTACCAAAAATTTCCTCCGCCCACCGGTCCCAATCGGCTGCGGTAGGATGTCGTCCCAGGGCGGTTGTTTGATGGTCCACTAGCCTTAATAACAAAGCTCTCTCATTTTGTCGGGTCCAATTAACGGTTGCCTCATCATCATTCCTCTTCTTTCCCATCTTGCGGTGGTTGAGTCAACAGTCCATAGAGCGCGCAATAGCCAATGCATATGACATTTTGCAATGAAAAGAATGTGAAAATCTATTTAGAATACGTGTTGAGATAGAAATGGCTCAAACTGTAATTGCTTCATCCTTTTCACATTAGGAGCATAACTATTGTCGATTGCCACTTAAGACGTCCACAACGATGCTACGATCGATTGGTACACACAAGGACATGTGGAAAACGAAAGTTGCACAATGCCACAATCATGTGCATAGCCAACCGAGAGCACACTAGCATATGAAGCCCATGACAATCCACAATAATAAAGCTTCAACCAATGCGAGGGAGCAGAATTAGTTTCATCATAGCCAGCCCTTTCTCTAGGGTCATAATGTAGTACCAGTGATCTTATCAAGTTTAAATTCTTTTCATTAAAAAAAAAACAGACAAGACAAAACGATCAGCAATGTAGGTGTCAATTGTTATAAGAACAAGTGTAAAACAAATTACAAGTTCACAGTAATAGGTTCACACGTAACATATCATAGTTCACAGTTGATTGAATACAAATAACAAAAACCAAGGCGTGTTATACACTGCAAATGACGTCTTGCACCACATGGTTTGGTTTGTGTAGAATACAACAACAGATTACAGGAAAAACCGAGAAGAGTTAAAACATTGGTATGAGAAGAGGAAAAACCGAGAGTACAGGAAATGCATGATGCCTTCATATCATCTAATCTATGAATCAAATTGAAGTACAAATTGCTAAAACTCAATGAATTAGTCATAATGCATATATTATTGGGTTGATTACTTATTAGCTTAGAACAACAACACTAAAACAAAACCACCACTACCACTGCCAACAACAACAACAACAACAACAACAGATTAAAAAAGCAAAGGAAAGCAAATATGTATCACTTTTTTCCAAAGCAGGAGTTCAACAGTTCATTCCATTTGGCTATGATATGCAATTGGTAGCAATTTCGTTCTAAACAACTTCACAAATTATCAATCACAGAAGGTAATAACACATCAGGATATATGTCAACAGAGATAATCTCTCGTCTAAAGGACCTGTTTCCAGCCGTTGAAAATGTTGAACCAAAACAACAAGAAAGAACATCAATGGATTAGTTCAACATGGTTTCAACTGATAGATGTACTAGAGAACCGTGAAATACTGCATCAGCCAAAGAACAAAAGCAATTGGAGAAATGAAAGAAATCAGTGGATCATTCTCAGTCGTTCCAACATTCTGAGTAACCGTATTAACTAGGGATGCCGATTATGAAGACGAACCCAAACTCCGGAGAGCTCAAAGAAATAAAAATGAAAAAAAAATAAATCTACATCCAACAAAAACAGAGGAACATACCAACCATAAGTTAACAGAGCATTGCAATATCCCCAAACTCGTATAAAGACAAGATCCAGAAAAAACAAGAACAAAAAAAAGAGGATTAGAGGTCGAATACTTACCGTGTTTGAGGCAACAGATGATTGGGTAGACTCCGGCTGAATATCGGCAACTCGCGAGGACACTGGTCGCCTACTCCGATTCAAACAACGATAACACCTCAATAATGGTCGGTGGGCCCGATATGGTCTACGATGGGCCGATCTATATCGACGGAGAAGACGACCGAGTTGAGGGCCGAAGCTCTCACGGTCAGGAACGATGGTCGCCGTTTTGACAGAGAGAGAGTGACGAAGAGAGAGAGACGCAGAGAGAGCTTTTGCAGAACAATAATGGTGGGTAGACTGCATAGGAGAGAGAAAGAGTTCAACCATACCTGCTCAGTTGGGGGATTTATTGCAGGAATAAAATCCCTCAACGGTAAGAAAAAATTGGGTGAAGAGATTTCAGAGAATCTCTACGATGAAGAGAATCACACGAAGAGTCATGCGCATCACAGGTCGAGCACAAATACTGTAGCGTTGATATTGAAGTCTGCCGAGAACAACCCCGAGGTGAACTCGGGTTTTGGGATTAAAATGCCTTGGAAATTGTTATTGTGATTTGAAAATTCAATGCACCAAACAGGTATTTGCTTCATTCGCATTACTCAAATTAATACTTCAGTCTCTCTAGTCATCACAATTCTCCAACCAAACAACCCCTTCATATACTGTAGTTACATCAGGTTTGAGTTTAAGTACATATGTGTGTACTGTGTTGTTGATTCATTATTGCCTGGTTTAAGTACACTGAATATTCTTGATAGCTTTCACATCTTCTTTGTCCGCCGGCAGGATGGAGAATGTCTTTTCCCTAGTATAATAGTTGAAAGCTAATCAGAAATTTACTTACACAGACTTGCAAGGAAGAAAAAACCACCATATTATTTTTTGTTCCCTTTTAAAAACAATTTACACGTACCCGTTATGTTTAAGCACATCATTATTTTCAGAAAGACAAAACTGTAGTCTCACTTTTTATAGCATTCGATCATCTTAACAAAGAACAAATTGGTGGAAAAACAAAAGCGAAGTAGTATTACCATCTTCCATAACAGTCCAGACACAGCTTTTTTCACAGGTCCTTCCGCTATTCTCTCTCGTTTTAATCTTGTGCTTCTCTCTCTCTCTCACCTTTTTTTTATGTTTTTTTTTTCCTTAATAGATTGGGCCTGTCACGGTTTTTTATGTTTCGAGAAGAGGAATCATAAACTCCGTCTTGGGCCAAGCTTGGGTTTTCAGATTCATTGATAGCATCAACACTGCACCATGAAAAGCTGTCTTTGGCATTCCATTTTTTATATCAGCTTTTTATTCCTTGATTATTTTTTTAAGTTAATTAGAGAAAATAAGTGCATGCTTCAAACAGTCGTCGTCATAATTGCCAAAAGAATGTAACATATGATGTTTTAATGCCATTGACTATAGGGTGTTTTAGAAAATGGTTTCACCTTCAAAGTTCAAACCATACACGTATTAAGAATACAAAGAGTGTAAGGATTAAGATGTTATAATGTAAAATAAAAATATGCTATAGGTTTTTTTTCCGAAACTTCCTATTCATATCAAACAGATACATATTGACAATTATTTTATAAGAACTTCAATATGGTTAACAAAGTGAGATACAATTATCTATTTTACTCTTTTTATGCAAATAACATTCTGAGTGAGAAATTTCTTCGAGTTTTGAGTTCTTTTGAGTTTCTAGAAACTTCTACTTTCGTTTACAAACAAAACTAGCAAAATAAGAGCTGGAATTGGCATTTTCTTGGAGGTACCAAAATGCCTCTCCAATCTCTATAACATGCCGGCTCTGAGAAACCAGTTTCATCCCCAGAGCTCAAGTCACGTGCGTGCTTAGGAAACGATGATGCCGCTAGCCGAAGTGGATTATAATACCTAGGAACATGGTTCACTTTTCCACGGCTTAAAAAGTCAAAGCATTTGGTCACACCAAATTTTAAGGCAGAATTTCAACCCCCACTGATACCAAGGCGCCAAATATAAGATCCCGACTCGTAAACTCCAAACTAGAATGTACAATCAGTCAATATGGGTATCTAGTTTCAAAAAAAAAGAGAGAGAAAGCTTAATATGATTCCTAAGCGCACATTCTTTTTTTCACGCCCTCAATTTACGTGCCCTTCTAATGCAGTGACATGCACTTCAACTACCGCATAGTTTTGTGCTGCATTTCTCTTTGTCATTCACTTTTTTCTTTTTACCATCACTTCATGTTTCTTTCTCCTAAGTTTTCAGCTCCAAATTACCTACCAACTTTCAATATACAAATTATAAAGTTCAATTTCACATTATGTCTCCATCTTTTTGACTCATGTGAGAACGTCAAATCTTTTGCTTCCTCCTTCGCTGCCACTTCCATGGTCACAAGAGGTGATGATGTTGCTATCTTTTTTGGATGGCATTGCCTTTGGCTTCCTTGGTATGCATTTCGTTCGAACCCCTATTTCTTCTTTGGCCAGTTCCAACCGAGAACTCCTGTGAAACAAGAAATTAATTTAGAATATAAAAAATAAAACACCTTAGTAATTTAAATTTTACTGTAATAAAATTAATTTAAACCTATTCTTTAACTAGGCTCTTACTCCAAACCTATTGAAATCAACCTTACTCTAATTCCCATACTTTAAAAGAATAGAATCATAGAAAAGGTCAAAAAGCCTTTCATTTTCATCGTCGTGCAAAAAGTCAACTCATTCAATTAAATACTCTATTTCGACTGCTTTGTGAGTTCTCCCTTTTGGGTCCCCTTTTCCACTGACCATTTTCCGGATAGGCCGCTTTAAAGAGATCTTGATGAATAAATTCACCAGCTAAGATATCTTGGTTTTGGGGTCCACATTGATAGATAACAAGGACTAGATATGGCCCCATTAATACAAACGGCCAGTCAGTGTTCAATATGATCATCATGAACCTGGTTTTGCCTATAGCTTACTTGCCTGCGGTACAATGCAAATGTATTGCTACGTTTGCACAACAAAATAAGGGAAGCCAGCTGGCTTTTGTGTTTTAAAAAAGACCGTACGAACTTGCTTTGAGATACAAAGCAGGCCAAAAGAGCTATCAGAGAATCAAAATTCTGACTCGCAACAACAGGGAGGAAAGGTAACCAGGCAACGCAAGAAATCATCTCTTTCTCTTCTTCTGTGAAGAAGGTATACTTTACCCCATATATTTATCCCCATCCAAAAATAAATAAAAGATATCCCAATACTGCCATTTGAGCAAATTATTGTTTTTAATTTATGAAGTGCTTAGCACATTGGTTAATGGTTTAAATCAATAATACATTAAGAGTGTAAGGCTTTATCACATATAATAATATAAAATAAAAAATAACTATAATATAAAGCTTTTATGTGTTATAATATTTAAATCGATTTTTTCAATTAAAGCCAAGTTGCTAACACTTCTATCTTATCACAGCATATTTTTCAGTAAATGTTACCTTCTTTTTCACACAAACTACCTGCGTAGTACATCAATGTGAAATACTACGTTACAAGGGTAGTAAAATCATTACCAACCAGAAATAGTTCATTCTTCGATATTAGTTTGAGGGTGTCACTGCTGCTCACGAATAATCTACTATTGCTATCTCCCAATAAGTTGCATGGTAGTTTTGACAACTAATAACTGATAAATCAGACACAAAAAGTAATAACTAATAAAGCAAGTTCCACGTTAATTTATTAACCGGACTATATCAGAACTCATTGCATAACAGGCCGTGCTTGTTTATCAAAAGGAATGATGTGAGGAGTATATTCCGAAAATAACAGGTTTCAACAATTCTTACAACTATATCGTTTTTAAGATTGTCCACTTGGACGCATTTTCATATAACTCATGAAAGGCACCACATATTCACATGAACCACTCAATGCCAAATAAAATTAAATTATTAAAAAACGTAGAAGAAGTTTGCATCTATGGGTTCATTTTCTACGATCCGATTTGGGTATCAAGTATTTTTCTATTGTCCATAAATTTAGCTACAAAGCGACCAGCCATGTACCGTGTTTGCACATAATTTTACCCGATAATTTTCCAAAGCTACCACAACACTAATCATAACCCAAACAAATAAAACAATAAAATAATAAAAAAAATCAAACAAAGATACCAGGCCAGGCACCAGAGTAAGAAAAAGAAACTCACTTGTCTGCATTGTAAGAAGTAGACCTATGCAAAGCAGGAACCGCCTCCTTCTTGGTCTCCACCAAGCTCCCGCTAAAATACTCTTTGTCTTCCAATTTTATCCCCGCAAAGTTAGACCTTTCCGAGGTGGCCCCCTCCTGATTCCCTGTTCCGCGCGGCAGCCGATTCTTGTATTGCCCAATCAGCGACATCCCGTGATCCTTCACCAAAGTGGGCCCACAGTCCTTGAACGACACCGAACCGCACGACAACAACTGCATCAGAACGGACGACGCCCTCGTCCTTCCACTTGGACAATTCCCAGCCGTCCGATCCGGTCCCCCCTCGTTCTCTCCGTTGGCGCACAGCATCGGCCGTCCGTCCGCCTTCATCAGCGACTCCAGAGTCTCCGGGCTAGAATCCGAAGGCGGAGGCGACATCTCCCCCCTGCTCAGCTCTATACTCCGACTCTCGTGGATTTCCCCTTCAACTCCTCCATCTCGAAACTTTTCGCTCCCTTCCTCCTTCTCCTCTCTCGCCGCTCGCCGCCACCTTCTCTTGTCGTCGGTCTGAGTCGACGCGTCGGCGGCGGCTTTCCCGGCCGACTCGCCCAACGACTCGGCCTTGAAAACCTTATACTCGGTGAGGTCGATCGAACTCCAGGACTGGTTCCTCCGCCTCACGACCACCGGAAAGTCATCGTCTCCGGCGCGATTCTGCAACTCCGGTGGCGGCTTTAGGCACCGCGACGACGCCGTTTCGAGAACCTTGGGATCATAAACCGGGTTCAAATGAAGCTCTGAGCCCTTGAGAACATACTCATGTCCATGCGCTGGGTAAATGAAATCATTCTCCGATAAATCGTGCCACACGAATCCGTTTCTGTAACTTCTGATTATTCCAAAAAAAAAAAAAAAAAAAAAAGAATCGTCAAACAGGAAAAATTAGCATTTTCATCGGACGGCTATGATTGAGCGGTGTAAGCTTACCTCTTTGAAGACCAGGCGTACATGGTAGCCATGCCTTTGCCTCGGAGCGCGTTTAAGCGGTTAATGACGTCTGAGAATCAGAAATTGAACACATGAAAATTATCTCTGTTTGGCTTCCTAGAAAATCCAAATAGAAAAAAAAAAAAAAAGTAATCTTGAGAACTCAAAATACCTCTGAGATAGAGTCCTTCAGGGGAAGAAAGAGGGACCTCCATGAAATGGGGGTGTTCGAGCTGACCATTCCTAGACAAATAGTAAACAACAGGGACTTTTCTCTCCTTGAGCTTGGGTTCAGTCCAAACCCTGTTCCTTTCTGGGCTGGTTTCTGATCTGTCTTTCCATCGCTTGTAATGGTTTTGGAGGTCTGCGGTTTGTCCTCTTGAGGTCACTGCCATAGTTTTTTTTCTTTCTCTGCCAACAACAAAGACGTAAGAGAAGATTACTCTAAGCTTATATAATACATGTGTGAATGCACTGAGAATTTTGATTTTGTTTTTGTTTGGTTTGAATATCGAGACTCGTTCGAAAGAAAGAAAGATGGCCAAGGAAACTGCGCGAAAGTGACTTACCAGTTGCAGAGAGAGAGAGAGAGGAGAGAAATGGACAAACGTGGAAGAGGAGAGAAAACAAAAGAGTGAAGAGAAACGGAAATGGAAGAAAGGCGGGTTTTGGAGGATTTATAGGGGAAAAGGGTTGAATTTTTGACGGACGAAGTGTGTGAAAAGAAAAGGAAAGGGTGGACATTTGGAATGGGGGTAGGGAGACATATTCAAATTGCGGATGCTGCGGACAACAGCTACCCAACAAACGATGCCTGTTTGAGATTTCAGGACTCCCATCACTGTCACACTTCTGTTTATTTATTTATTTATTAATTTTGTTTCGCACTTAGATTCACGAGATTAATTTTTTCAGCCTAATATATACGCATGTAGAACGAAAATCCAACAAGAGGAAACATATAATTGTACGCTCATTAAGCAACCAAACAAGGCCGGAAACTTTGCTTCAAATCAAGTTTATTACAGTTCTTTTTTTTATATAAAATTTAAATAATTACAGTAATTTTTTAGTTCAAACTTGGGTTTAAACTTGCTTCCCAAGTGTTTTATTAAATTATCACTAGTCATTTGAGGGGTGGTAAGGCTTCTTTTTCAATTCAGTAAAGTTATGATTTGAGAAATTCTCACTAGAATAAGCAGCTTTTTATATTAAAATACGGGCAATCCACTTGCAATTGCGAGAGATCATCTGCCAAGAATAGGAGTCATGGTTCAAATTAGTCCATCGTGGTAAGCAGGCATATGGACATCCCACTTCACAAGAAGTTATATGCTAAACGGATGTGCTTTCTCTGTTCAAAATTATCTAAACATACAGCCTCTTATGGTTATTTTCTTTTTTTCTTTTTTTTTATTTTTGTTAAGTCTTGATATCATTAATAATTATTATTATTATTTGTTCAAAGCAAGGCATCAGCGTACAAGGCCTAATTCTGTCACCAATTACTGACCCCCTCCGGCCTTCCTTGTTTAAAACATGTTCACATGGTGCTCTGCAATTAATTTAGTCTCATATTATGTATTTAAGACCGTTAATTCAGATTCTTTGTCTCTTCAGTTTTTTTTGGGAAAAAATAAAAATAAAAAACTGTCGTCGTCCATACATGGGAGAAGAATAGTATATCAAAAGAAATCACCTGCTAGATCTCGTCAACCGAGTCTATAGTATATAATTAAATCTATTGTTTTTTATTATTATTTGATAAGCACTACAATATGTAAACGTATTGATTTTAGATTTATCCTCACAAGTCATATGCATGAGGGAACAGCTAAAGTCATCCCTTGTGATCTTACAAGTCAACAATAAGGAAATTCCACTACATAATTTTGGATTGGTTAACAGGGGTCTATTTTGTTCTAGATGTTAGGTAGGTGTTGTTTAGATATTAATTCATGCATGTATTTTTCAAACTACTATATAGTCACAAGTCACAACTCACGTACCTTGAAAAAAAAATCACAATTTACAGGTCCTATTGGGCATGCTTATGTAACAACCAAGAAAAATCCAAAAAATAATAAATGTGATTAATTAAAGATTTTTTTCATAATTACTCAATTAAGTGCTTGAGAGAGTACAGTTATGTACACCATAATTTTCAGTTTACAGATCACGAATTTGATTAACCTGACCACGACACAATGTAGATTTTAAAGACTAATTAAAGTGTCTTTAAATGTGTTAAATGTAGAAAAAGGGGGGGTGGGGTGAAGACAACAAAAATCAGCTCTTTCTCTCTCTACATCTTCTATCTCTCTCCTCAAATCTTGGTCAAAATTTTGGCATCCGTTTTCGACACTTCCCACGTTAATGGAAAGCTCTCGATGAGCTGAGTCCAACGGTGTGCAAAGCCGCCGAAGGAAGCCGCACGCGTCGTCTAAAGTGGTAGAGAAATCTATTTTTTTCGATGTGATTTCTCCACCGTTCGACAACTAATCGACGTGATCTAGGTGTCTACGGACTCAGCGTGAAGAGAGGAACAAGATGGTACCAGCTCACTATTCAACTCTAGTGTCTTTAAATGTGTTAAATGTAGAAAAAGGGGGGGGGGGGGGGAGACAAGAAAAATCAGCTTTTTCTCTCTCTACATCTTCTATCTCTCTCCTCAAATCTCGGTCAAAATTTTGGTATCCGTTTTCGACACCTCCCACGTTAATGGAAAGCTCTCGATGAGCTGAGTCCAACGGTGTGCAAAGCCGCCGAAGGAAGCCGCACGCGTCGTCCAAAGTGGTAGAGAAATCTATTTTTTTCGATGTGATTTCTCCACCGTCTGACAACTAATCGACGTGATCTAGGTGTCTACGGACTCAGCATGAAGAGAGGAACAAGATGGTACCAGCTCATTATTCAACTCTAGCTAGAAAGGCCCGACGGAGCTACCACGTCTCCACCGTCGCGTCGCCTTTGGAACCACTGCTCACAGCGGTGGTGAGGTACACCTCTGCCACTATTCGACTCAGACGGTGATGGGAGTAAAAACCCTCACCCAATTCCACCATTGCATCGTTGCCGGCTAAGCAACGGAGAGCGCCCGCCATGGCCGCCGTGGGTGAGCTTAACTCTACCATTTTTGACGACGTTGGACCAAATTGAGCACATGAACGTGCTCAGAGGAGGACAGGGAAGCCTTCTGCCACCTCAATTGCAACAACCTGTCAACGATCGACGGAGTTCAAGGCCCACCGCCATCAACCGCCACGAGAGCCTCCGTTTTTGCTCTTCCCAGCCACGTTGTTTCAAATTGGATGGGGGGAATGCTCAAAGGAGGATGGGTAGCAAAAGCCCTAACTCAATTGCATGGTAGCTTCATCGAAAAGCCATGATCGGAGTCTCCATTTTTGCCATCAATGTCGAGCTTCGATCTGCTATGTTAAAGGAGGAATTAGGCTAAATTGACACCGCTATTGGAATCAGAAGGGTCGATTTAGAGGGGTAAGCCTAAGCCCAGCTACCAACAGAGTCCGGTCAACATCGGTCAACGGTGACTCTAGGAATTTGTGATTCGGACCTCCAATCGACGATCTGAGACACCCTTCTAACTCGTTTCGATGCTTTGAACACGATGGTGACCTCCGTTTGAGCTAATTTCACTCTGATGAAAATCATCTAGTATTGACTACACATAAATCGAGGCAATTTAAACTGCAGTAATGGAGTCCAGAATGACATTTTCAGCAATGTATGATCTCTATGAAGCATTCCTAGCCATTCATGGTTGCTTAAGAAGAACTGAAAAGGATGCTTTGTATACTGTAGATACAACGAGATATAACTAGACCCGCTTAGTTTGGAGTCCAGGTAAGTAAGAATCTCGCCTACAGTATGAATCGTTTTAAAATAAATTATTTTAAATGCTATCATAAAAATTTATAAAATGCATGATCAGTAATTGTTACACTGATTTATGTTAGAATGGGTGTTATGTTATGATTTATTATGTTATGTTATGTAATGATATGATATACTATGATGATGTTATGATTAATGTGTGATGAATGCAAGATTTAAATCATATTGTTTAGTCACTCTCAACTAAGCATGTTTTTTGATTTATGATTTATGATTTACATAATTATGATGATATATAGTGATAAGTCATACTGCATACACACAATAAAGCAAGTGAAAGTGATAAGAAGTGTCGTACTAGCCTCCTTAATTGTGAGGTACTCAAACTAAAGTTAAAGATGATTTCAAAGTTCGATGGTCTGAAGTCTTCCACAAGGGAAGCATCTTAAGTCTTCCACAAGGGAAGCATCTCAAGTCTTCCAAAAAGGAAGCATCATGTTTATAATCTCATGATTGATAATATTGGTACGAACACAAAAGTTAATAAGATAAGGAAAGTTATGGAACAAAGATAAGAGTTAAAGGAAGGAATGAATGATTATAAGATGTTCATAATTAAGCATAAAACAAGTTGATAAGACAGTATAAAATGTTCATGCATATTTTTATTAAAATGATTTTTAATTATGTTTTGCGATACTGATTTCCTGCTTACTGAGTGAAAGCTTATTTAAGTATGTTAATGTTGTAGGTAAGAAAACCTATCAGCGACATTTGTTGGGCGGTGGTAAGCGGCGGACGAATGGTAGAGATGGGTATAGATACCACTATAGTATGTTTCCATTGCCGAAAGAAAATGTTATTTTTCCATTATTTGATATAGTACTTTCAAAGTTCAAGAAACTCAAAATTTTAAGAAATGTTTTCAAAGTTTAAGTTGTATTTTACGAAACGTTTTATCTTATTGTAAAGTTAAGTTTTAAGCTATGTTTCAGTAAATGTTTCTTATTAAGTTTTAAGAAACAATTAAAAAAAAAAGGTTTTAAGGGCATTGGTTGAGCGAGGTTTCAACTTGAAATGCGACAATAGTTAAAACAGTTTTTACTTTTGTTTTAAGGAATGTTTTAAAGGAAGTAATTCTTTAATAATTATCTTTATGTTTAAAAGAAAAGTCTTAAAGATATTTTATTATTATATATTTTAAGAGATTAATGTTATGAGGTATGCAAGGGTTAAGTTTTTATAAATTATGATTACGTTAAATTGTAATAATTATTATGTGATTTTTTTTTCATGTTTGAGAAATTAACGTTAATATGTTAATTTACGAAATTATATTTTAAGAAATGATTAATATTTCTTTCAAGATTATATGTTACTAATTCTTTATTATCAAAAATTCATTTGAAATAACTATGTTTAAAGTACTTTTGCATTTTGTTAATGCATAACGTTTTACAGTTTAAGTTATAAGTTTTATGTTGCATTTGTTATGCAATAAGTTTTAAAGAGAACAAGTTATGACTTGCAATGTGTTTGCAAATGTTATACAAGTTATTTTTAAAATATGTTTTCACTTGTTATGCATAAACGTATAAAGATTGATTAAATGTTTGCAATGTATTTGAAAGGAAAATTTTTGTTCCGTAATTTTCAGTGCTTTATGTTAAAGTATATTGAGATTACGATTATGTTCAAGTGAATTAACGGCCACGTAGGCGGGTCGTTACAGCTTATAATAACGTTATGACATCTTTAGAACAATTATTTGTTAGTAGTGCGTTATTGTATAATTAGGTGTTAATTTACCTATAAACTATACTTGCAATAAGATTATCATTAAATGCTTACTCCATCTCATTAAATTGATTAATACAAGTAGAAAAGATATTTGCTTGACATAAATGCGTCTAATTTTAATCAATGTCTTCAAAAATAGTAATGTAAAACTGTGATATTCTATACTCTATACTACTAATTACGATCACAAATTGTTATATTCTACTAAAAAATTGTGTCTTTGTAAGTGCGTCCAAATTCTTACATAACCATTTGAAAATAAGTTACCCGATTTTTCGAATTTATCCTCCCAAAAATTTTGCGAAATTGCGAATCGCGCAATTCCATATGTCCACGTTGAAGTTCATTCAAAGCATAGGATGTAGCTTTTTTCCCCCTCCCCTAAAAACTACGTAGAAAAAGCAAAAACTCCAGCACAAAAAAGTCACTATCCTCCCTCCTCGTCATATGAGAATTATTTCATTCTGTGTATCAAATTCGAGAACCATAAAATTCAAAGAACAATAACGTCTTAATATTATATCCTACACAAATCAAACATGTCACTAGACATGTTCTCAAGAAATCTGGACACAAAACAATTAAACTATTGATTTAAATTACTTTAGTTTAAAATATTGTTGTATGTAAAAATTTTATACTGATTTATTTTCAATTTATATTATAAGAGAGTTCTATATTTTAGGTTCGACTATTAAACTGAACCAAAATTTCAAAAAAAATTTTCCTGCTACCCTACAAAATTTTACCGCTTAAGTCAACTGCTAACCCCATTTGTCTTTAAAGTGCTTTGCTAGTTGCGAACTTTGTGCTCGAATTCATATTCCTGAGATCAGTTGACTACAAATAATTCTTTTAAGTCCTTTTTGTTAACTTTTTAATGAAACCTTACACTTTACAGTCTTCAGCCAACCTTTGACCCACTAGCGTTGATTGCGTGAGCAAAGTGCTTTTTCCGTAGGTTTAAAATAAAATAAAGTTAAACGCAAAGCAGCCATTGGATCCCACATTAAACGCTGGCATTATATGTTGTTAGACGAACTGTAATGCCTTGACCAGGTATAATGTATATATAGCATCAGTTAATCACCATGCCATCAATCAAAATAACGTGGATAGATGTGATGTATATCGCCGATAGATCGTACAAGTTTCAATCAGAATCACAGATTGGACAACGTCGACGGTCCAGATCAAAAGTTGGTAATCTGATTCGGTACGGCGAGATCCGCAAGCGGATGCGGTGAAATCTTTGGGCGGGTTTGTCTTCTAGTTCTCGTGATCTTTTTTCTGGTTGATCGTCCTTTTCCGATTTTCCAGGGGAAAAAATTGTAAACTGGAAGAAAAACCTTTTTTGTCGCTTCAGCCAGTTTCTAACACGAATAGACCCTATTAGGTATGTTCCACAATAGGCCTATTTAATGAGGCCCATCTATATGAGAGACATAAGTTGAAACTCGCTCGAAACAAATAAAATTGCCCAAACTAGAAGAATCAAAGAAAGAGTGCTAGGGCTCTCTCTCTTTTTTTCATGCTTGTTTATGTTCTTTGTATTTATTATGTGACACACAAAAATTATTACCTAATTTTTTATTTAAATAATAATTTATCGTGTTAATAAATTTTATATATAAGACTCTAAATGCATAACTTATAGAAAAGAGTGAGAAAAAAAGTCCATTTTATGAGGAAAATGCCTGGCCTATCAAAATGTGTCATGAAAAATGATAAAAGACATTGTCTCTAACACTACAAGTAAATATTTGTAGAGCTGCTTTGAATTTGGATTATCATAATACCTTGTATTTTGACGCAACATTAAATTAATACTGTATTGTTTTGAAAATACTAGGTATCAAAATAATAATAACCTAATGTTTCTAATAAAATGTTTTATCTCAAAAATAAGTAAAACAAATGATTTTAGAAAGATTCGTTGCGATCACTTTCTATATTGCATGACCGAATGAATAGTGGTAGCCGAGGACACAGTCAAATTGCATTGCTTTGTATGAATTGTGGTTACTCTTTTGTAGATTGTAGATGCAAAGGTTAGCGTTATTGGCTTAAAAAAAATGCGTCACTTGAGTTATTAAATTGACTAAATACATAAACATAACTTCTGTCTATCCATGGACCAAACTATGAAACATTTCTTAAGGAAGCGCAATATATATATATATATATATATATATATTCATTTCAATGTGGTCATTGACTGCCTCCAAAAGTTGAAGCCGAGTAATAAAAAGAGAATTGTTTGAGCGTGAGAAATGAGAAATGAGAAATGTGACTTTTTGTCAAACTTTGGGAATCAAAATAAACTTGGTACCGTTAGGTGGGAAAAAAATGACATAATTAGTGAGGAAAAGAAAAGGAAAAGACTTGGTCGGTTCGGTTGGTCCATGTAATCGGCTTGATAGTCCAAAAGTTCAAACACTTCCCTCATGCAGATGGACGCGCGTTCGCACGAGGAAGGGCACATGCATGGAAGCTCCAAAGAGGCAAACACCGTCGCCAATGGGGCCCAATAAAAGCGTCTCAGGGCCCACAAATGCGGCTCATTCAAATTTGTTCCCACGAGTAAATTACTCGATACTCTCTCGGGTCAATTTGAAATATAGACCTCCGTGTATAGTTTTTTAACCTTGCAAGTTTCAAACATACCCTTGTGATGAATATAAAAACAATATTATTTTTAAGTATTTTGAGTTAAAATTAGGTAAATATATATTATCTAAAAGCATTTTAATTTTTTTAGCTAAAAAAAATTAGAATCAAATAAAAAATAATACTAGTAAAAAAAATGATATACCATCTCATTTACTCCTTGGGCCCTTCTTGCTTAATACGTCGAACACAAACCTTTCAAGTACTGACCCATACCCGCTTAATGGGACCAAATATATACATACATAAATATATATATATATGTGTGTATTATAATATATTAATAATATTAATAATATTAATATAGGATATAATATATGGTCCTTGGACCGACCAACATTAAAAGGAAATTTTTTATGCCCTTTTGTTGAATATGTCGGTTGTTCACAACAACTCTTTGCGTCCAAGCCTTCGTGTTCTATGTGAGATAAGCCATAAAATTCACGAAAGAAAATTTATGATTGACATCACAATTGGGTTATTTGAGTCTATAAAGGGTAACAACAATTTTTTTTTTTTTAAACACTGATTGTGGTGGTAACAGTTTTTTTTTTTTAACTTAAAGGTAGACATTCAAACTCTTCATCTTTAAATAGAGTCAAAGATGGGTTACCATTAGATTATACCTACAACTATTAGTGATAAGAATATTTGAATGACCGTATGGTGTAAATCACGAATGCTTTTTTGTGAAATACATCATTTTTTTGAAGGTAATATAAGATATTTTGTTACATATAAATTTTAATCAAATTTCAAAAGTAGAGGAATATTTTTGTGACTTTGTGAACGCTAAATTAGGAAAAAAAAAAAAAAGATGAGTAGGGAAGAAGACAAAAAATTTTAACGTTGTTTGGTAATACGGTTATATCTACAGACCAAGGAAACATTTTTTTTTTTTTCATTCGTTCCCTTGATATCCTTCCAAATGACTTTGTGCACAAATATATAGAGAGAGGTGTATCTCTTTACAATGGGGCAAGCTAAAATCAAGCTCCTATACTCAGACTAAATGATCCATCACACCTAATGCCCAGCCTTAATTGACAACTATAAAAAGTCTCTAGAGGTGGAAAGAATCACAAAGATAAATATATAAAATCAAGTAACAAATCTCAACAAAATATAACTATATTAGAGGGTATTCTTTTTTACTAACGTTTACTTACTTTACAATTCTTCTTACAAAGTTCATTTTACGACCTGAAAAGTGGATTGGGAGCTGTTAGTAAGTGTAAGATTTTCGGAAGTCGGTTAAAATGTAGCCAAGTTAGTTACTGTTAGTTGTCAGGTGGTTAGAACTTTGGTTTGTCTTTTAATTAGCTTAATCACTATATACACTGACTAATCCTCTCTTAATTGTTAAAATCCTATTGTTAATTGATAAAATCTTGTCAAACCTCAAATCAGTTGGAAAGTAAGAAAGAAAAGAAAGAAAAGAGAATTACGAAGGAATCCTTTTGGAAATATTGCATAATTCATTTTTAGATGTTTGATGTTTCTGAAAACTTTGTCTCCAATTGGCCTACTGAACATTGAAAAACCAGAAAGAAGGAAAAATGTCGTTTTTTGCATGGTCAAGTTATGTTCATGATGAGATAGGAGTAAAGAGTGTATAATATATAACAATATCTCAACTTGTTAAATTACACGTTTCTTCGTTTTGTTTTGTTTTTGGTTTTTTTGTTTTTTTTTTTGAAGAGAGAAATTCAAATTACACAATTCTAACCTAGATATATCATGCAAAAACTAGAAAACTGGGCCTAAGGAGCCTGAAGTTTGAAGCTGGTTAATAAAAAAGTGGTCAAGTTATGTTCATGATGAGATAGGAGTAAAAAGTACATGATAAATAAAAATATCTCAACTTGTCAAATTACACGTTTCTTCGTTTTGTTTTGTTTTTTTGTTTTTTTTTTTTGAAGAGAGAAATTCAAATTACACAATTTTAACCTAGATATGTCATGCAAAAACTAGAAAACTGGGCCTAAGGAGCCTGATAGTTGAAGCTGGTTAATCAACTGTGTACATTTTGGGCTACTCGTGGTCCTGCATATTGGGCAAATCCTACTAATGCGTCCCATGCGGACGGGCCTCATGTTTTGACTTTAAATGATAGGCAATTCTTCAAATAGCAGAAGTTTGCAACTTTTTAAAGTAAAACAGGAGGTTTTGAAAGTATTTGTAGTAAATAACAGATTTGTTATATAAATAATTTAGGAAGGAAAATTAAAATAGCATATATAGATTAAAACATATTAAATAATGTCATATAGTTTTAAAATGTATAGTAAATAGTATATTATGAGAATTCAAAACAAATCTCCACAATACTCACCTCTTTATCTTTTATATCTCTTACCCTTCTCCCTTGTCAGTATCGCTGTTGGTAACTGAGAAATACAATATTAACTTGATTTTATTATATTACCATATAAATACAAAAATTTACTTGCAACTTCGCCAGATCACCGGCCATAGGGAAATACAGCATTAACCTGGAAATATTATATTATTGTGTAAATATAAAAACTCACTAACGACTTTACTGAACTGCTAGCAACCACGAAATACAGTATTAACTTAGCAGTATTGTATTACCATGTAAATATAAAAACTTACCGACAACAGGGAAATATAGTATTAACCTGGAAAATATTATATTATTGTGTAAATACAAAAACTCACCATCAACATAGATTTGAAAAAAATAAATAAAATTTACTCTCTTTTTTTTTTTTCAGATTTACTCGAAGGATGATCCAAACTTTGGTCTTCTTTTGAACTTATTCTTTTGCTCGCTAATGCTGAAACTTCCTTCAGTTTTGGATTAGTGGTTTGTAAACAAATCAAAATTTAATTTGAACAAAAACATATATAAAAAACACTTAGATCTAAACTACTGTAAACAAAAACACAAAAAAGGATTTTAAACAAACAAATAAAATTTATTGTTTTCTCTTTTTTCTTTTTAGATTTTTTTCTTTTCCTCTCACCCGCTGTCTGATATGTGATCCTTGTCAGACATAGTGCCTTAAGGAGTAAAATGTTGCAATATGTTTTTAGAGACATTTTATCAACAAAGAGTTAATTTATTATTCATATACCAAATGTTGCTCTCTTTATGTTCATTTCTGTTGAATGTATGATAAAAAAACAAAAGTTTGAGATTGTCAGTCTAACTTTTAAGAATCGTGCATATGATGGATACATTATGCGGAAGACATGAATCTTAAAGGTGATTGTCTAAATCATAAAATACGCAATCGAGAGAATAAAGTTGGACACTTTATTTATGCTAAGATTATTATGTTATCTGTATTCCTAACGAGAGATGGCTTGTCTTGGTCATCGGAGTAGGACTCCGCAAGTAGAAACATTGGTACATTGTCATACGTGACGATGTATTGGATTGGGACAAAAAGTTGAATTGATTTAGTTAATAATTTTGTTTGTTCAAATCAATTCACTTTAGACAATCATATATGTTGTGTTTTAATCCTAAAATAACTATTGGGCCCTTATTATTGACTTATATCTTTTGATGTACTAAAGAGTGATATCTTGATTTAATGTTAGTACGTATACCAGTACATTAAAGACATAACTCTTGATTCACATAGACTTATTATTCATAGATATAGAATCTATAGCTCTTTTGTAGAGTTAATGATATTCTCTTATATGGCATAACGAACATCAGAGAAACACACCGTTCGAGAAGGAAGAAAGTGAAACACAATGGGAGGAGGAGAGAGAGAAACATAATCAGATCAGAGCAATTTGACAGCATCGACAGACTCAAACCGTGGCTTTGACCGTAGAAGTGGTGAAGCAAACGTCAACGCTGGTGATTAAGTTAGGTCGTGACACAACCATGTTAGGCTCTGTTGCCTAACATAGATAGAGAGGAGAGAGAGAAACGAGAGAGAGAAACGAGACCAAAAGAAGAGATCTGATTTAGGAGCATTTAGGGGTATTTGCTTATTTCAAAATACTAGTTTATTTAAGTCTTCTATTTCCTTCACATTTTAAAAACTATTGATATTATTTAGCAAGGGAATAACAAAATCTGTTATTTGTTACAATTTCTTAAATAATTTATTTATAGGATAAAAAAATTATTTATATTGTGAACAATAGGGTAAATAACTAAATTATTTGTTTACACATTTAACCTATTTTCTAGTAAGATTTACATTATAATCTATTTACTAGTAACAATACGGCTAATTGTTACAATTTATATTCTTTGGCTTACGTGTGTGGCGGAACACAAACACAGTTTGTCAATTGTTGAAGTCTTTTTTTAAGATCTGTTCTTCATAAATAAATCAGATGTGCAGATCATCAGTCCATTTTACCAAGTTATCCAATGAAAGAAATTCACACAAGTGAAAGCATACCATTACACTGAGCAACGGTGTCATTGACTCATTGGCTCGACTTGAGTCCATGAGGATTTTTTCTTTTCTTTTCTTTTTTTTTTTTAGGAAGGAAAAAGGAAAAAAAGTAGCTGCTGTTATTCTGAGAAAATTCCTCCTCCTTTGTCGATGTGAAAGTCAAGGAAACATTTGTGAACTATTTTGGAACTTTTAAAGTAGTGATTTTGTATTACCAGTATGCATGGAGGAGTATATATTCTTGCGATAACTTGAAAGCAAACATAACGAATTCTTCCTTCTTCTTCTTCTTTTTTCCTTTGTAATTTTTTATTTAAATATCCTATATTATGAGATACTGATACGAGCAACTTGCACAAAAGTTTTATTTTTCAAAAATAAATAAAAAAAAGGACTCATATAGAGACGGAATACAAATGCTAATCTCCTCCTCTCTGGCGTCCCCACTTTAACTAATCGTTTTTTCCATTTACCAATGAAGTAAATAAATATAATATAATATACGCATGAATTAAATAAACGAAAACATAAAATAAAAAGAGAAGCTCTGCTCAAAAAAATAAAAAATAAAAAATAAAATTAAAAGAGAAGCTTTTATCTCGAAGAGAGCATGAGCATGACGAATATGACAATGATTGGGTCCCCATGCCAATATGCACGTACTACTATTAAATCTTAAAGCAAAGTGGGTTGGTCCCATATTGTTTATACAGAGCTCCAAGAAGTGCATGTGAGATAGTTGGCATCAAGGCAGCAAAGCAGCCACGTTCCTGCTACAGTGGATGCACACACACATATACATATATATATGATACATATATGGCCTGCTACAGTGTGCATCCTGCTACAGTAGATCCACACACACATATACATATATATATGATACATATATGTGTGTCTACATATATATATATATATATATTATGCGAAAGGTTCTAATTTAGTGGTCCTGACCAAGCGTGACGTGAGACTGCGCAAAAGATGCCATCTATTTGCGGAAAATGAAAGACCCCCGTTGAAAGGATCTCTCAACGTCAATGGACATTTCTAGTCGTATCACCAAATATATATATATAGATCATGATATATATGAAATGTGAGAGTAGGGTGATCAGTTCGAATAACCTTTTTATCTTGCTATCTGTGTGGCTGTGAAGAGATGTGAGAGTCCAATTTTACATATATGTGTGTCTCTCTATATATATATATATATTATGCGAAAGGTTCAAATTTAGTGGCCCTGATCAAGCGTGACGTGAGACTGCGCAAAAGATGCCTTTTATTTGCGGAAAATGAAAGACCCCGTTGAAAGGATCGCTCAACATCATTGGATATTCTAGTCGTATCACCTTATATATATATATATATATATATATATAGATCATGATATATATGAAATGTGAAAGTTGGGTGATCAATTCTAATAACCTTTTTATGTTGCTATCTGTGTGGCTGTGAAGAGATGTGAGAGTCTAATTTTCCACAACATTATGAGATTGAGGGGCATTGGCAGACGTATAAGCGATCAAGGAGCAGTACTCATGAGGACCCTCTGGCACTTTGGTGGAGTACATCTCCGAAAACAGGATTAGATTAACTTTTGCTTGAAAACAGGATTTGATTATTGATAATATATAGAGAATTAATTAACTCATAAATTTGATCTGATATCAGTCTGTTTCTCTTTTTTTTTTTAACTACTTTCATGTGGCTATATTAATTCATTTATCTTGACCGAGAGATTCCACCGGCTTTTATATTGAATTCCATTTTATATACATTCATGTAATCTTTTATATCGTTGAAAGAATATAATATATATATATATATATATATATATGTCTTACCATGGAACGATGTAAATACTAAGGTGTGTTTATCAAACCATAAATGGAATGTAAAGGGATTTTTATGGTTTATGACGGGATTGGAAATAAAAGTAAAATAATTAAAAGAATGAGGATTATGTAATTCTCTTCTAATATTTACTTATTTATGATGTTGTGTAATATGAAAACAGTCTATTCTCTTTTCAATGTTTAGTAAATTTAAGAATGATAATATTTTAATCAATATAATAACTAAAATATCACTTTATATAATTAAATAAACATTAAATTATAATATATGAATTTGAATATATATATCCAACTGCTTGTTTGTTTCGTAGATTCGAATCACAATTCGAATTATTTTGCTACAATATTTTCTTTCATAAAAATTTAAATTTCTATTTAAACCTATAAACTAAATGAGAACAAGTATTAACATTTTTTTCTTTATAACTAAAGGGATGCAAGGATTAACATTTTTTTCTTCATTTTCTTTTTCTGTTTGAGACCCACAAACTATCATTGTTGATTTTATAAGTAAACAGTACATGATTAGGAGGTCGATGTGAGTGTGTAATTCATGTATCCACCAGCATTTTAATCTTGATTCTTTCATTTTTTTTGAGTAAAAAATGGGAGTCATGCTAAGCCCCAAATTGCATCAAAAATAAAAAAATAAGAGATAGAATCACTCCTTATTTTCTCTTTCACTTTGATGAAGAGTAAACGAGCCTTAAAAGCTTATCTTGTAGGATGTCAAGGTAAAAAAATGGAGAGGGTACTTGAAGGAATTACAATATGGATTTCAGATTTCATGGTTGTTTGGTTGGAGAGAAAAGAAAAGGGAATGAATGGGTGATGAATTTTAAACCTTTCAAATAACCCCATCGTTAATAAGGAGATATTAGAGGGAACAAATCATACGGAACTGATCAACAAGAGAAAAGTCCCCCCTTTCACACCCTATTTTTCTCACCTAACTATCTTCCTTACCTATTTCATTTCATCTCAACAAATATAGCCTAAACAGCTTAGTAGGAGGAAAAAGGGAAAGAAGATAGAGAGACGAGGGAATTAGCAGATGAAATTTGGGATCCGTAAGTACATATTTTAAAGTGTGTAATCCGAATCCTCCATCCTAACTTAAAAAGAAAAAAAAAAGTGGGTTAAAGAGATTAAAAAAAGGAGATTTCAACTAAATAGTACCTTCTTTTCTATTTAAATTATAATACCTTTCTTTTTTACCAACCATAGCATAATTTAGCTTTCACCTCCTAAAACTGGATGGTCAAACAACAATCAAAATTTACTGTAAGCTTAGCACATTATTGTTAAAGTACGTAAGAGTCACCAAAATGGTCACGAGTATTAGGAATCTTATATGGAACCCCTCCACATACACACATAAATATTATCTCCTTTTAATACGATCATGATGTAAACAAAGATATATTTCAGCCAATATTGAGCAGTAATAACAAGAAGTATGTACTAATAACAACAATAAAAGCAAGTAAAACAACAGAAAAGAAAAGGGGAAAAAAAAGTGCCTCATGTAATGGACACCTTGCAAATATTTTTTCCACTTCGTGGAGAGTGATGTCTTTGTCTGTCTGCCCTCGCAGTTTTCTTCTCCTCTCGTTTTAATGGAAGCAAAGAAAAGATGGTTTTTTTTTTTTTTCTACATAAAATTTTGTCCTTTTCTCCTTTCTTTTCTTTAAGACACCAACTTCAAATCTCGACCCTCCCTTTATCCAATACATTTTCCACACACTCATGAACCATGACAAACTTATTATCATGCTGATGATTGGGTCTATCGTCTCTATGTATGACTTTGTTGTGCGTAATCAAGATAAGCAACTGTGGGGATAGAGATCATATATATATATATATATATATATATATGCCGTACGTCATTCAAATGCCAGTAATTGGCTAGCTCTTGGAAATTTCATTTCAAGTTGCTTTAAATACCCAATAAATATATGCTTGCCTGGACAGCATATATAGTGCATTTTCTTCACAAATGTCCCCACCAGCAACAAGCTGCTAAATTGCTAATAATATTACTATGCTTATCTCTATATCCTAGTTTCAGCTTTATATATTTCATTGAAATTACATGGTTTTCTTGCCAAAGTTGTGACAAATAGGTGCATATTATTTGTGGCACCTTATAAATCTTATCATGGGACTGAAAGAGATATATAACATTCTCACTCTCTCTGTCTCTCTCTGTCTCTCTCTCTCTCTATCTATATATATATATATATATATAATATGACATATATATAGCTTTAAAATGCTATGTATGATGAAATGACTGAATCTATTCTATTTTTTTTCCCAAGAAAGGGGAAATGACTCTGACTCTGATTAGAGGTATTCAATCTGCTCCTGCCCACTCAAAAAAAAAAAAAAAAAAATTGTTTCGGTCAAAATTAGTACTGGTCGAGTTCTAGATGATTTAGAAAAACCGATTCCACCACCACCATAATATGATGCTCGATTCAAAAGAATTAAAAACAGCATTAAATATATATTACAACCCAGATTGATGACGGATGTGACTCCCTCTATAGAAATTACAGCAAATGATTTTATTACTCTTTATTATAATACGCTAAATTGCCACGTTACTATAACATTTCACGTAAATGTGATTTTAGTTGATCTTTTATTTTTAATGAATCAATTTTTAACTTTTTATTTTAGTTGCTAAGGGACCAATTTAACAATTGAACCGTTAATTGTAGGACCAGTTTGTCACTTTTTTTTTATAACTTTAGGGATCAATTTGTCACTATTTTTCCATCCAAAATTAACTATTTGACTGTTAAATTGGTCATTCAGCAACTAAAAATAAAGGTTGAAGATTGATAAATCAAAAATAAAAGGTGGAAACTAAATGTTCACTTTCGTAAAAGGTCAAGAAATACTAGACGAATTTACCCTTATAATAACCAGGCAAAAACCAAAAAAACAAAAAACAAAAAACAAAAAACAAAACAAAACAAAACAAAAAAGCAAGTAAGTGCCAAAGAAAGTGGAAGATGATCGAATTGGACCAGCATGTTCTTAATCATGATTCTAATCTTTGAATACCGTCTTAATATTTTCTGCCTTTGACTCATGATAAGCGGTACAAAATAAAAGGGAGATTAAAAGGAATTCTCCTATAGATACCCCAGATAATGGAAGTCACTAGATTCCCCTAATTACTGATTAGCAAAATAGTAGCATATCGCCTTAGTCCTAAGCTTAGATATATGCAACGTATATTATATACATATACATATACATATATATATATATAAGAATGTGAGAATTTGTTTCCTAAATTTAGTAGTCACAATCCAATTGAGTAACCTTTTTGATATAAAATATGAAAAGCCAAACTTCCCACTATCCCATAGTATCGGGCCATATATAATTGTACTCCTTTCGAGGCCAAGGCAATTCCCTACCCACTATGAGCATTTAGTGCAAATTATGTGCTAACTGCAATACAAAAAGCGGAACAATTTCTTATACTTTAATTAGTTTTTCTTCCTTCTTCATTTGATCTGGTTCGTTAAAAGTACATAATTATTTGTCGCCCATATATTAAATCTAAGTTACTATATATGTCGCCCATATATTACATCTATGTTACTATATATATATATATATATATATATATATATATATCTAGGTAGAATATTCTGTACAAAAAAAAAGAAAATAAAACTAATGAATATTAAAAATTATCTTATGTATCATTCTTTATATTATCATGTGGCAAATAGAATAATATGTGAGAGGAATACTAGATTACACTCATTTGTGAGTGTTGCCCAAGTGACGACCTTATGGAGGCACGAGGTCAAGGGATTGGAGAATATGCTAAATCATATACTCTTATGTAGGTATCTTGATCAAGAAGCACTTCATGACAACAAAAACAAAATTGAAAAAAATAAAACAAAAAAAAAGAAAAAAAATCAAGAAGCACTTATGTTAAGCACAAGTGATTGTAAATAAGAGCCTCAAAGAAAGTCACTGGCTCCAATATTGTCCAACAGTTTGATGTTACATTTTGAAGGGCCAGGGGGGACTTGACAGGACACAGACAAGCAGTATAAATATAAGAGAAGAACTAACGAGCAATTATGCCTTTTGAATATAACGAAGGGCTAAAGCCTCCTCAACCTTTCTTTGTTTGCGGGCCACATATAAAGGGTACATCATGTATATATATTAGAATATTCCTGTGATATTTTCTGGGTTTTTTCCCCCTCCTTATATGTTGATAAATAAACGTTGTTTAATTAGATATTAGAAAGCCAGGAAAACTATAAATTTAAGTTTTTTTTTTTAATTTTGCTTTTAATAATTATTTAATTTGGTGCAAAAATAGGTTTTACTTAGTATATATAATGGTGGCTTCAATATTCCCATATAAGAAAAAGTTATGTGTTGGTCCTTAAAAACCTATAATTATAATGTGATATAATAAATATTTATAGAAAATTTTCCGTGTTAACTCTCTCGAGAGCTTCCTCCCCTTGGCCTAAGACCTTTGAATAAAAAGTTGTAATATTTATTTCTTATTTACATAATGATATATGATGTAATATGTACTTTTAAAAAAAAAAGAAAGAAAAAACACTGCTACACCAAAAAAATATATATGTATGTGTGTATTTGTATTTTCTGTATTAGATGACAATAATATGAGAATTAAGGCCCCAATAAATCATAGCATTATGATTCTCATCATCTCATGAGCGTGATTCATGTGTGTATTTGTACTTATATATGCATGTTCACCAAACCGCAAAACATCTAAATTCCAACTAAGCTAATCTAGGGATGGGGTGAGTTAAGAGGAAGGTCTCAGGTTGGTTAAGGAGAATTCTGAGAACAAATAATAATATATAAAAACTTAACATCTTAATGAACACGTAATAAAAAGAAAAAGATGCTAAAAGACTTCAATAATTAAAATATTTAGGAATTTTTTATCTTGAAGAAAATCACCAATTTCCGCTGAAACAAGAGTTGTACAAGAACAAAATTAGATATTCTCTCAAGTACACTGTAACAGGCAGAATATATTTTTAATTTTTGTTTTTCCGTTTGGCTCATTATGCATTTTGGAATTTATTCCAAGACATATATTAAACTGTTTTTATCTTTTAAGTTAAAAATAGTTAAAACTGAAATTGTTGGTTTATAAACTATAATATATAAGAGCTTTATACTATAACAATTGATTGTAATTGATTGAAAACTTTGCATTGTTCATTATTTGAAACATGGGGCTCCCAACATGCTTTTTGTCATAGTACAGAAAAAGTGAAAAAGGTCTTCTGCAGACTCCACAATTGAACATAGATTTATATATTGCAAATTCTGTTCAATCTCTTACCTAAGAAAAAAACTTAACCGGATTAATTTCTCTACTTTTCACCATAATTTTCTAAGAGAGGTTCTGTTTATAGTTTATATCAAGTTTCACTGATTTTTGTATTTATTTGTTAGAGTTTATCATAAGTTATTAATGCATACTCATACTCAGTTCTCATATACCATACGTGGTGTATTTTCTAATGTCTTTTTGTCTTTTGCCCTTTTTGTCCTTCTCCTTTTGGCAGAACATTATTACTTCTTTTTCAAAGTTCAAAGGATATCTAAATTAATATCCCAAAGGATATGCAGAGGAAAAAACTAATATTGATACGTACGTAAATTGACCTTGTGTTAAAAATACTTAGAAAGAAACTTTTTGCTTTTAGTTCGAATGTTAGGTGTTTGAGAAACAAGTTGGAACTAAAATTAGAATAATATGTTAGAGCTTTATATTGTAGCATATTTTTATTTTACAATACAACGTGTAAGAGTTTTACACTATTTAAGTTAAAATTAGTAAGTTAAAATTGAGTAGTTGTACACCAGTTTTACACTCTATATGTGTCTGTTAATTGTAAATACATAATAATGATTGTAATAACAACTCTGTTTTTCACTCTCTCAATGCTTGGTCAATCTAGTATCTCGTTCTATATGCGTATTCGTAAGTAAATAATTAAAAAGCTTCATTAGGTGTTTACACCGGATCTCAAATACATGATCTAATGAAATTTATCAGTTTCTAAAGATTTTGTTGCACAAGTACCACTAGCATGGTAATTGAAAAGCTTAAAGACTAATAGTGTGCCAGTTGAAAATTTAAAGATAAAGATTAGGCAACTAATTGTCGAGAGTCAAAAATGAAATTAACCTTAAATAATATATATATATATATATATATATATATATATATTCTTTTTTTCTTGGGCTCAAGAGAAACGTTGGTTGGGTCTCTCTCATATACCTTGAGCAACGTGGATGGGGAATAAATTACAAAGCCAGAAATTAGTGGTGTCCACGTCAGATCATGGCTCATCTTTTAATCCTATGTCCACTAAAAGGGTCCTGATGCCACCATCCTTTGTTCATTTCCTCTACATTCTTGGTCTGCTAACGTCAGCATTAATTCCACCACAAATATATAATGTTATTTGTTATCAATATAGAGCCACACATGACGCCAGATTCCGCTTTATCTACTATATTTAATTGATCCCACATAATGTCATGTAAAAGCTGTCAGATCAATGAAATTTAAAATAACATGCCCAAGATTTAGTATGGATCTGTGGTCCTTAAAATCACGTCACTTGTTTCTGTTAAATGGGGCCTTCTAAGAATTTTGTTTCATGACATTGAAATATATATTGAAATATATACAGGCGTGAGAGACAATTTATAATCCAAACCACAGCAAAAAAAAGATACGACAAAAAAATGACCGTATAGACAGATGCAACACTTGACGACTATAAATAAGGGTGAATTTTAATCATTTTCGACATCTTTTGGCAAACTTAAGAATTAAAAAGAACCACATTGAGGTTTATTCAATTCTTGAGTTAAGATTGAGTGAAAAATTGATTGTTTTTGGTTTGAGAGAATTTCAACACAAACACCAAGCATTAATGATAATTGATAATCACCATCCAAAAAGGAAAAAAAAAAAAAAAACAACACATAATGAAGTACCTCTCTTTTACATTATACGACTTGTATTGTGTTGCATTAATTGTGATCATTGTATATATAGCTATAATCGAAGTACAACAGAATGTGACTAATAAAATCCAATGAGGAAAACTAAACCTGCCCAGAAAATATTTTCCTGCCGTAATTTGGTCTATGATTAATCAATTGGAAATTACTTATATATCTTTTTGTTTTATATCTTCTAGGTATCTTTGTTTTATGTAACTAACACGCAATATTAAATAATTTATATTCACAGAAAAAAAAATATCTTATTATAAGGTTCTTGAAATCTATAGTTTGTTTTGATTTTAATAATCATTTTAGATTGACCATATACAATTTTGAAATCCAATATATAAAGCGGGTGGATATTTACTGTATTTAGCAGTTAGGTTATCAAATTAGTTCAGACATGTTATTGTAGATTAATTCATGACTTTTTATAGTATTCCGTTATGTGTTGTACACAATATCATAGGATAAGTGATAATTTTATGTTGGGTAAATCATATGATTTAATTTTTTCTTAAATTATATCTCTATTTTTAAAAATTACTAAATTATTTTTTTACGAATTTAAAAAACTTCTTGTAATTTCGCCCTTGCACACTTTGTGAATAAAAAATGCTCAGACAAAACTACACTTATATAATTTATTAAAAATATTTTTTTGAAATGAATTTATCAAAGCTATTTTTAAGATAAAGAAAATCCAAAAACCCCTAAAAGAAACACAAAATTTTAGTAAAAAAAATCTTGATTTTTACCTTATAAATGTTTAAAATATTTTTCGAAAATCTTGTCAAGGTTTTTTTTTTTCGAAATAAACTCATTTCTAAGTAAGGGCATTTTGTCTTCTCTTTTTCCCTGTCTACAAAGTGCATGAGCGATGAAAAAACAAGTTCTAATTTGAAAAATATATTTATATTTTCTAAAAATAGAGAGATAATTGTGAAAAAAAAAAATTAAAAACCATCAAGGATAGTTATATATGTAACTCGTATGTTGTTTGGTAGGAAAAACAGTAAAATGGTTATATAAAAAAACATTAAAATAGTTATAAATTGAGAAAAGAGTAGTATCGAACAAACCTGAATTAGGCTGTATTTTCCTTGCCCATATCCCTGTTATTAGTTTTGAGCTCGACAGAGCACAAAGCTACGATTTTATAAGTTTAGATTGGTCAACTGACATATATATAAACTTATTTTTCTATTTTAATAACTTATTACCATATACAGATTCTAACAGTTTTTTAATTTTAGTTGTTTGAGGAATATAAAGTGAGTGTTTAGGGGACTTGGCTTGAACTCCAATAGTGTAAAAAATAGTGTAAAACTTTCACCTGCTACATTGCTTCAAACTTATGATATAAACAAATTATGGTCCGAACTAGCTAACAAACTGAACTTGAGGGCTACGAAATATTACTAGAAAAAGAAATACTTAATTACTAAATGTGTTTGACTCCTAGATACTTCGTACTTGTGTGATCAAATTTGTATGCTACTGAGATAGCATGGGAATTCTTAGATCCGAAATATACAGTGTATGAGAAATTGGCTTCTACATGTAAATGTAAAGATCGCAATTCTGGAAAAGAATATTCTATGAACAAAATCAGTACAATATGATATTACATCCGCTGAGACCATTTGCAACCGAATTTTATTTATAAATTTCTTAAAACCATTCAAGGTTGAAATCAAAACCACTTCAATATTTTATTATGAGATTTTTTACGGTACGTAGGCCAATGAAAAAAAAGTGTACTCTACTAATAAGCCTTTTGTTTGGAACTATCTAATCTATGACAAACATATTTTTTTCGTTTTGATTATATTTTGCCAACATTTAACATTCAAAGAGAAATTGGGTTGGGTGGCTTTTTATATCCTCTTTAAAATAAATAATGATAATTTTTAAAATTCAGCAAATTGTCATTTATTAGTGATAAACTGAGTTTAACTGATAGACTCTTTAAGTTTATCAATGTTACACATTATAAACTTAAGGTTATCAACGATAACGGTCATTTAAGTAATTTTAAAAAATTATTATCATTTATTTTGAAAGTACTTCTAAAAAGGCCATTTATCTCTATATCGTATATTCAAGACATGTGTTCCGATAGATTTTAGTTATAAAAAGCTCTCATTTATCATTTCTATGATATTGTTCTATGTGGCGTACTGGAAGTGTTTGAACTAAAATTAACATGAAATTTATATTTTACAAGAGAAAATACTGTAACAAAATTATAAACCAATTGCCAAAACTAAGTTTTGCTAGGGTGTTTTCTTTCACAAAATTTACAAATTAAAAGCAAACTTAATTTAAACTACATTATAAAATAGCATATTAGTTTGAATCACAAAATTATAATTTGAAATAAATTCCCAAACGCCACTTTAGTGTTTTAGGTCATTTTAGAGGGAGAAAAAAGAGGCACATTCATTTTTGAGACAAATCTAACAATTAATGCCCGACTTTGTCCCCAATTATAAGATCACTGCTTCTTGGGACAATACTTGTAACGCCCCTATATGGGGGTTACAGTTTTTAATGAGATAAAATAAAAATAAATAATAAAAGTAAAACCTTAAAAATAAAATTTACCCGGGACTTAAATGAAAATTCTCAACTCAAAAATAAAAATATAAACGATAAATAAACCACAGTTTTAATGTAGCACCTTAAATTTAATAATATAAACTGTTGTCATCATCATTTTAACCCTCAACACATTATAATACAGTCACAGAAGTAACAATTGATGCTTACATTATCATGAAGAACATTCTCAACGATTGAAGCAGTCCCAATGTAATATAGTTACATCACTTCCTCAACTATATTTCTCGTAGCCACCTCACACTTAGTGAGTCCTGAAAAGATATAAACATAAGGGAATGAGCAACACTATGCTCAGTAGAGAAAGCCATTACTCACCTCTATCATTACCACATTAAAATCTGCATGGTCAGTAAGTCACATCATATTCCAGATTATGAGGTTTATTATGATCACATCTTATGGATACCGTAGTTAATCATTACCAAGTGTCATAATTACACATTTATACAAATATTACCAATCATCATTGTTCCTAGGTATCCATGTTAAATTGAGTATCACTCAACTCATCGAAACCCAAATGGGCGCACTTGATCACCCTATAAACATTCCAAGGGTGTTCCGGTGAGGGGACATCAAGCCCCGAATCCTCACCAAATCGATTCCTGTACAGTGTGTTCTGGGACTTTCAACCCAAGGAAGCGTCATCACCTTCCCCCTATTTTACCTTTTAGGGTATTCATGCCCAAGGACGTAACCGTCGTCCTCTTCATGTCTCACAATTTCTCTATATTGAATCATTATCAATAGAGTTAGTTTCCTAACCATGCTTCTCAATTTATAACATGTGTCAATTCATTATGTTCCTCGCCGTACAATACAAGACGAGTCCATGTCATAGTTTCATATATGATACTCATATAATATCAGTTCAACATAGATATATATATATATTGCGGCAAAACAATCAATTTTAATTCTATAAAAACCTCACAAAAGATGAGTAATAGAATCCCTACCTTTCAAGCTTATCAACAGTCTCTTAATCCTGGAATCAATTAACGTTAGCTCCATACTCCCTTGATCTTGAACTCCAAGTAAAACAGATCCAGTTGTATCTCGCTGTATCTACGAAGCATCCTCTGTAGTGCTCCTCGAGCGACTATGAATGGCTAGGAATGCTTCCTGAGATCATACATTCTTGAAAACGTCATTCTGGACTCCGATACTGCTGTTTGAATCGCCTCGATTCGCGTGCAGTCGGTACCGGATGATTTTCATCGGAGTGGAATTTGCTCGAACGGAGGTCACCATTGCATCCAGAGCATCGAAACGAGTCAGGAGGCGGTCTCGGATCTTCGATCGGAGGTCCGGATCACAAAATCCCATTTTGGCCTTTGACTGGCCGTTGACCGGCGTTGACCACCGTTGACCGGCGTTGACCGACTTTGACCGTCGTTGACCGGTGTCAATCGGGGTCCGTTGGCAGCTGGGCTCGGGCCTACCCCCCCTAAATCGACCCTTCTGAGTCCAATGGCGGGGTCAATTTCACCCAATTCTGCCTCTAACATAGCGGGTCGTGAAGTACAACGTCGGTAGAAATGGATGAGCTCCGATCTTGATTCTCCGACGATGGAAACCTGAAATTGGCTGAGGGCTTTTGCTACCCATCCTCCTATGAGCATTTCCCCTCATCCAATTTGAAGAAACGTGGCTGGGAAGAGCCAAAACGGAGACTCCCGCGGCGGTTGACGGCGGCGTTGGCCGTTCTCTGGCGAAACCGGCTCCTTCCGTGCAATTGATCGAGGGGTTTTACTCCCCTTGATCCTCTGAACTCATTGGGAGGGGTGGTGTCAGTCACCTCCTCCGGCAAGGCGGAGTTCCACCATGGGGGCGGCGGTGCACGGCGGCAATAGGCGGGCGGAGCAATCCGGCGGTTGTTGAGCTGCCACCAAGGGTGGGTTTTGTTCCTCTCATCACGGTGGTCGTGTAGGAACAAGAATCACGTCGATCGGACGTCGGACGGCGAAGATATCTCGTCGGAAAGAAATGGGTTTTGCCGCCACTTTGGGCGGCGCGTGTGGCCTCCTCCGGCGGCGTTTTGGGCGGCGCGGCACCTCGTTGGACTCAGCTCGTCGAGAGCTTTCCATTGGTGCGGGAGGTGTCGAAAACGGATGCCGAAATCTCAAACGATCTTTGAGGAGAGAGAGAGAATTTTTTAGAGAGAGAAAGTAGAGAGAGAGAGAGTTTCAAATTATGAGAGATTTTCTGATTTTTTTTTTATATATATACTAGGTAATTAATCTAATTACCTTAATACCATTAGGAGAATAACGGGTGTCACAGCTCTACCCCCCTTAAAGAAATTTCGTCCTCGAAATTTCAATTCTAGTAATACTAGTAAAAATTATGATTCCACTATGATTCCAATTCTGAGTCTAAACCGTTAATGTTCTTTGTCCTCCAAATTTAAGTTATCGTATCTCCACTCATTTACTTGCATAATAAATCTTACTCCTAAATCCCTCAAGAGAGTATTTCTGACAAGTTTCAACTTATAACACCGTATAATAGTCTAAGAATCTGATCAGGCATACATATTGACCATATCATGATTCCAGTCCTTCATTGTCCATGGACTGTGATTTACAATCACATTTAAGGAGATTGCTAGAGAAATTTTATATACTTCATCTTTAGCTTCCTTTTCCTTTTTGAGTAAGGAAAAGTCAAATATATTTGATTTCATACCTCAACTAATAAACTAAAACATAATCATAAAACATATATCACAAACACTTTTATTCAAAACTATACATTAAACTTATTCATAGAGATATTAAACGGAATCTCTGGTTGCAAACATACCCGACATATTTTTCATTAAACAGCTATCCTCATGACACAAACATTCAACCCAAATAATATACTCATATTTCATATGGAATATCCTCATAACTGACTCTGGTACTTCCACATAATATTAACAGAATATTGCACATTACAAACATAATACGGATACGTTTCGAGAGTACAAGGCACTCCGTATACCAGCTATCCATATCATGCATGCTTATAGAATACAAAAACATCGATAAACAAAAGATCGGACCTTAAGAAGGATGCGTTTCGAGAGCATCAAGTACTCCGTATCCAGCCATCCCGGCATTAGGCTCAATGAATCTAAAAGATTGAACAACAACGTACCACAAGAAACACAGAATACAGGACAAACGGTTATTCGTAACACACGAAATACGGACACACATGCCTACATGCCAAAGATAAAACAAAAAGATTACAGATGGAGATTCAAATCAATTGGCCGCTCCCGGCTTTCCCTTTCCCATTCAAGCTTGGATGTTGCAGTGTCGGATTCTGGATGTATGATTTGCATTTTATCTATCAATTCCTCAGCTGTTGAAGCAGTAACAAAGATTTGTCTCTCCGATTCTGTAGTGATGTTTTCTTCCACAGCGTAATCTAGAAATTTCAAAAGACCGTCATAAAAACCCTTTACGTTCAGCAGTCCCAAAGGTTTGGAATAAAAGCCCAACAATTGCCCACAAGCAACTATAAATATTTCCTCAAGAGTACCTAGACCACCAGGTAATGCTATAAAAGCATCGGAATTATAGATTATGTCTTTAAAATTTTTAGGGATACTCCTGACTCCTTCTCCCTTACCTATGGCTTCCTTACAAAGGTTTCCTTCAACTGGAATATGAGGCCAAATTCTTACATCAGTAGCGTCGCTAGACCTAGCTGCTAGTGCCATATTTACCATCATTTTTATACTACCACCCCCATAGATTATGTTAATCTTCTTGCGTGCTAGGACTTGCCCTAAGTGATTTGCAGCTTCTAAATAGGCTTTATCTTTTCCAAGGCTGGAACCACAAAAGACACAGACATTCTTTATTTTCTTCGTGGACTGGGAGGTAGACATATTTGGTTTATAGAAGTGGTTGCTTAATGTCTGCTCCACTTAGACTTCGGGTTCTACATGAGATTTTAAAGATGAGAAATATACAAAAAGGGCTAAAGAGATAGACGAGTAGGTAATGAAAAGGTAATCCAAAGATTTAAACAAAATCTTGTGCGGATAAGAAAGTAAGATAAGGTGATTGATAGTTTACAGAAAATCTGATTCACTTTTTGAAAAAGATTAGACTCTAATTGTATAACTTTTGACAATTGAGAACAATTCGACAGAAGACCCTCTTGACACAACTGTAGACTTTTTGACAAATATACACCAAGTCTAAAAATTTAATATAAACGACAAATACTGTAGAACTTTTGAAATTTGAGACACAAATCTTGAAATATCTGAATAAGCTTTTCAAAATTCAAACATATTACTGTACCGTATGTGACGTGTCTGATAAGATAATATATTTTATTATATATATATTTAAGAAAATCATAAATTAAATAAGATATTAACACTTACTGTATCAATCTAATAATCACAATTATTTCAAACACAAAAGCAAATATTCTGAGTAAAAGAAAAACACAAACTGTTGAACATCAGCTAAAACTGCTTCAAATAAGTAAAGACTAAATAACCTTTATAGAGCGATGACTTATTCCCCATCCAGTTTTCTTATGGTTTGGCAAACAGGATCTAGAAATACCATATTCCTGAGGCGTTGTCTTTCTGTATAAAATTTAGGCCAGAGTTTAAAAATAGCTCCTTGAACATATCCACTAGGGTGACCGTGAAGAGGAGGATGGATTCTATCCAAGTTCTCCTTTGAAAGTCCATCCCTACAAAACCTTATTTTATCCTCTCTATTCGTAGACATATAACCAGGTGAAGTACATTTACCGTTACAATTTTGTCTTCCACATTTGTTACAAGTGACCACGATGGCACGAGCTCTTCTTTTCATTGCACTACGACTGGTACCTGTTCCTGGTAAACCAACATCTTGACTAAAGTCACTCGGACGGATTTTCCCCTCTATTAACATTCTCACATCACAAGGGATACCAAAACGCATAAGAATCCACAACCGAGTAATTCTAGCCTTGTATTTCTTTCTGAGAATCTTTTGGGAGAGTGATGGGAAATACTTTCTCAGGTGTTGGTACTTTGGGTCCATGATGAGATGAAAGAAGAGTAAATAGAAAGG
Organism: Artocarpus heterophyllus; assembly: GCA_025403435.1. Taxonomy (NCBI): domain Eukaryota; kingdom Viridiplantae; phylum Streptophyta; class Magnoliopsida; order Rosales; family Moraceae; genus Artocarpus; species Artocarpus heterophyllus. The sequence continues at coordinate 8,385,571 of CM046338.1, read as the reverse complement.
AAAAATTAAGATAGTAAATTGCAGAATCCTAGAATTCCTTCTTCTTTTAGAGGAAAAGAAGAATTTCTAATGAAAAAGAAGAGGATTTGCGATTTAGAGAGAAAATAACAAATTAAGAGAGAAAAAGTGAACTCGGAGAAATAAGCTCCTATGCACAGTAAACGTATATGTAAACAATGATTAAACCACTGTATATGACACGTATAGAGACCACGTGGGAGAGACAGTGTGAATCAAACTGATTTAGGATTTGAACTAGGCCCAAATGTTCTTAGTTGAAAATGGTCAGGTTGTTTCGGGCCTTAACACATTTAGAACGAGTTAAATAACAAACACAAAATTGAAAACCAATTTGTATAAATCTTAAACCCAATTCAAGCCACTATAGATAAGTTAACTATGAACAACAAATCTAATTTAACGACAACAAGGATCTTCCTGAATGATCCAGCAACTCAAATAATTTTGTTTTAATCAAAACCTTATTGAACAATACATACACCCATATGTTATTGATAATACTCAACATCTATCAATGGATTCATCATCATTACTACCAAGGGTTTAGAATGCGACTAACCTTGAAATCAATACGATTTACGTCTTTCAACGTAGACCATATCAACGAACAAAGACACTAGATGTTACTACTTAGGAACATCTACAATCTCCACAATTCTACTTATACAATATATAATTTCCTCATATAACAAAACCTTAGGTAACCAAAAGATTCACTGATACACTTAAATACAATGTACGTAACAAAATATTCCAATTTTGAGATTCATGCATTCTAGACTTTACACAGTCTCAACAGACCAAAAGTCTAACATTTATCTCTCTCAAGATTCAATACCATGATTCCCAACTTATATCATATTCCTCAAATAAATAGAACTTTCAAGAAAAGTTATTGACACTTATGTGCTCCATCGAATCCACACATAATCATTACTTAGGTTTGAATCAATTACGAAAAATTTGGCATATCTATGCCAAACTTTAAAATCAATAAATCAAGCCTTATATTTTTTTTTATTGTTTTTCACGAGACAAAAGGCTCTTAAATCCTCGTATCTACACGAATTTCTCATCGTTTATACGAATTAGATATGCTTATAGATCCTAATATTATACGAATCTCTCATAAGCATTCTACTTATAAACTCATTCCATATAATTATCATTCCCTCATAACTATTAATACTTTCCTTCTATATAATTATTGTACTCATATAACCATAAGTATTTTCATTCTATGGCCTTTCCATGTTACATCCTTCTAGACTGTATAAATCAATGTGAAGGTTCATTTTGATGATGACAATGAAAATTCAGCTTCAAAACCATCTCAAAAATATATTTTTTTAAAGTGGTGCTACACTCCCTAGGTTAACCGAACCTAGGCTCTGATACCAAAAATTCTGTAACGCCCCTATATGGGGGTTAACAGTTTTTAATGAGATAAAATAAAAATAAATAATAAAAGTAAAACCTTAAAAATAAAATTTACCCGGGACTTAAATGAAAATTCTCAACTCAAAAATAAAAATATAAACGATAAATAAACCACAGTTTTAATGTAGCACCTTAAATTTAATAATATAAACTGTTGTCATCATCATTTTAACCCTCAACACATTATAATACAATCACAGAAGTAACAATTGATGCTTACATTATCATGAAGAACATTCTCAACGATTGAAGCAGTCCCAATGTAATATAGTTACATCACTTCCTCAACTATATTTCTCGTAGCCACCTCACACTTAGTGAGTCCTGAAAAGATATAAACATAAGGGAATGAGCAACACTATGCTCAGTAGAGAAAGCCATTACTCACCTCTATCATTACCACATTAAAATCTGCATGGTCAGTAAGTCACATCATATTCCAGATTATGAGGTTTATTATGATCACATCTTATGGATACCGTAGTTAATCATTACCAAGTGTCATAATTACACATTTATACAAATATTACCAATCATCATTGTTCCTAGGTATCCATGTTAAATTGAGTATCACTCAACTCATCGAAACCCAAATGGGCGCACTTGATCACCCTATAAACATTCCAAGGGTGTTCCGGTGAGGGGACATCAAGCCCCGAATCCTCACCAAATCGATTCCTGTACAGTGTGTTCTGGGACTTTCAACCCAAGGAAGCGTCATCACCTTCCCCCTATTTTACCTTTTAGGGTATTCATGCCCAAGGACGTAACCGTCGTCCTCTTCATGTCTCACAATTTCTCTATATTGAATCATTATCAATAGAGTTAGTTTCCTAACCATGCTTCTCAATTTATAACATGTGTCAATTCATTATGTTCCTCGCCGTACAATACAAGACGAGTCCATGTCATAGTTTCATATATGATACTCATATAATATCAGTTCAACATAGATATATATATATATTGCGGCAAAACAATCAATTTTAATTCTATAAAAACCTCACAAAAGATGAGTAATAGAATCCCTACCTTTCAAGCTTATCAACAGTCTCTTAATCCTGGAATCAATTAACGTTAGCTCCATACTCCCTTGATCTTGAACTCCAAGTAAAACAGATCCAGTTGTATCTCGCTGTATCTACGAAGCATCCTCTGTAGTGCTCCTCGAGCGACTATGAATGGCTAGGAATGCTTCCTGGAGATCATACATTCTTGAAAACGTCATTCTGGACTCCGATACTGCTGTTTGAATTGCCTCGATTTGCGTGCAATCGGTACCGGATGATTTTCATCGGAGTGGAATTTGCTCGAACGGAGGTCACCATTGCATCCAGAGCATCGAAACGAGTCAGGAGGCGGTCTCGGATCTTCGATCGGAGGTCCGGATCACAAAATCCCATTTTGGCCTTTGATTGGCCGTTGACCGGCGTTGACCACCGTTGACCGGCGTTGACCGACTTTGACCGTCGTTGACCGGCGTCAATCGGGGTCCGTTGGCAGCTGGGCTCGGGCCTACCCCCCCTAAATCGACCCTTCTGAGTCCAATGGCGGGGTCAATTTCACCCAATTCTGCCTCTAACATAGCGGGTCGTGAAGTACAACGTCGGTAGAAATGGATGAGCTCCGATCTTGATTCTCCGACGATGGAAACCTGAAATTGGCTGAGGGCTTTTGCTACCCATCCTCCTATGAGCATTTCCCCTCATCCAATTTGAAGAAACGTGGCTGGGAAGAGCCAAAACGGAGACTCCCGCGGCGGTTGACGGCGGCGTTGGCCGTTCTCTGGCGAAACCGGCTCCTTCCGTGCAATTGATCGAGGGGTTTTACTCCCCTTGATCCTCTGAACTCATTGGGAGGGGTGGTGTCAGTCACCTCCTCCGGCAAGGCGGAGTTCCACCATGGGGGCGGCGGTGCACGGCGGCAATAGGCGGGCGGAGCAATCCAGCGGTTGTTGAGCTGCCACCAAGGGTGGGTTTTGTTCCTCTCATCACGGTGGTTGTGTAGGAACAAGAATCACGTCGATCGGACGTCGGACGGCGAAGATATCTCGTCGGAAAGAAATGGGTTTTGCTGCCACTTTGGGCGGCGCGTGTGGCCTCCTCCGGCGGCGTTTTGGGCGGCGCGGCACCTCGTTGGACTCAGCTCGTCGAGAGCTTTCCATTGGTGCGGGAGGTGTCGAAAACGGATGCCGAAATCTCAAACGATCTTTGAGGAGAGAGAGAGAATTTTTTAGAGAGAGAAAGTAGAGAGAGAGAGAGTTTCGAATTATGAGAGATTTTCTGATTTTTTTTTTATATATATACTAAGTAATTAATCTAATTACCTTAATACCCTTAGGAGAATAACGGGTGTCACAATACTACACTAACCAATTTGCGCTAGCTATTAGCCCTCGGGTGGGAATGTTGATCATCTACGACTAATAAGCGTTGGAACGATTATCTTTCCTGTGATAATATCTCGTCCCATATTCTTCTTTAAAAAAAAAAAAAAAAGAAATAAGAAAGAAAGAAACACTAGAAGAGGGTCACTTGCAAAGAACCAGAACAGTACTTCTTTCCTATTCTTTGCTTTTCAAGTTTTGCCTCATCTACTTCACCTTTATCTTGGCTCCTTAAATTTCTGGCCTTTAGTAAAGGGGCACTAATATCATTTCTCAACTCTATCGGATGATCAAGGAGAAGGTGATAATGATCTAATGACTTCCATACTTATTCCTCTTTATCCAACCATGTCCTTTGGGCCTTTGCTCTTTCCCTATTATAGAATATAATTCTAATTTGAATTTTACCAAAATAGTCACAAGTATTTAGGGTTTATTTGGTGCGCGAATTTAAAATAGTGTAGTTTTAAACTTTATGGTTTAAAATAATAGTTTTGAAATATAGTTTAAATGCTGGTTTTAAATTGGTGTTTAGTACGTAAAGGTTTAAAACGAGAATAAAATATTACATTTAGCTTTATAATAAGAACTGGTATTTGAAAAACTATGGTTTATGAAAAAAATGAGAGAATGGTTTTATTGATAAAAATGGTTCAAAACAGTTAGAAATTAAGGGGGTCAAGTTCTCAAAACTGACAGTTTAACCCGTTTTAAATGATCCTCACTGTTCAAAACAATTTAAAACTTGCGCTAGCAAAAGTCCATTTTTCTAAACTCATAGGTTTAAAACCACTTAAAACGTTTTGAACATGTGTATCAAACATGCTCTCAAATTTCTTTGTTGATCATAAGTGGATTAGAACTTAACCAAACAGAATCAAGCAAATACATATAGTAATTATGCGTTACAAGTGGTCTTATAAGAACCACATGTAATTATATATGTGGCAAAAGAGAAAAGATTAAAAGAAAAAAAAAAACCCCACCCTCATAGAAAGAAATTATATTGAATGAAACTAATATATTTTTGCAAATGGCAAAGCATATATTATGTATATACTTGTTAATTACATGGAGGGGTTAATGATGAAACTCACACTAGCAGATCAATCTCTCACTTTGATTATATTGCCCTTATTCCAGTGGTGGTGACGTCAGATCCCTAGAATGCCCTATCAAAAGAGAAAAGCATGCGAGCAGCACATGTGTGGTTAAGATCGTGAGATGAGGATTATTATTACAATATTGTAATCACCACAGTGCCATCACAACAATCCATATTTGCCATAAAAACTAGTGGGTATAAATATAAGATAGTGTGACACCTAGCTCTCCACGTACTACTAAGCTAAGGGGATTAAAAAAAAAAAAGCACCAGTTGGAGAGAGCAAAAGATAAGAGATAACAAACTAATCTTCAATCTTCACAAAGCGATCAAAAGAGGAAAGACAAGGAAATGGGTGTTCAAGAGGAAATCCGCAAGGGTCCATGGACGGAACAAGAGGACTTCCAGCTTGTCTGCTTTGTGGGCTTGTTTGGAGACCGGCGATGGGATTTCATTGCGAAAGTTTCAGGTTTGAAGGTGGCGGGAGACACGTAATAAAGGTATGGCTATCGGGAAGTTTCGGATTTCTGCAAGGAGGTAGATTTTTTAATCACACACGTTTTTTTTTTCTTTTTTTTTTTTCTTTTTTGGGTTACTTTGTAGGTTTGAACAGAACAGGTAAGAGTTGTCGTTTGCGTTGGGTTAATTACCTTCACCCTGGTCTCAAGAGAGGCAAGATGACCCCTCAAGAGGAACACCTCGTCCTTGAACTCCATGCCAAATGGGGAAATAGGTTTGATTTTTTTTACAACATGTCAAATGTGTTCCAACTGTTAATTATGAACATAAGTTTAATTTTTTAAAACTCTATGTTACATATAAATTTGGGCATGATATATGTCTTGTTTGCTTATAGCATGTGTGATGATTTTTTTTTTTTTTTTTGTTTTGTTTATGCAGATGGTCAAGAATTGCTAGGAAACTACCGGGCCGTACGGACAACGAGATCAAGAACTATTGGAGGACTCTCATGAGGAAGAAGGCTCAAGAGAAGAAGCGGGCCAATAATATTTCGTCTCCGTCGCTGACGAGGTCGTCGTCGAAGTCGGTCAAGAGCTCTTCCTCTTCATCGAACATCACCACCGTGGACGCACTGCCCTTCCCGGACAGCACTACCGGAGCTGAGAGCTTCTACGACACCGGTGGCCGTGTCGTTTCCGCTCCTAAGGAGAAGAAGAAATCAGCTGGTGGTGATGATGATGATCAAAAGGTTCAGGAGAAGGAGGAGGAAAAGGAAAACGGATACTACTCCATGGACGACATATGGAAGGAAATCTCACTTCTGGAAGTCAACAACGACATGATTAATATGGAATTGCCGTTTTATGGCAGCGGAGAAGCTGGAAACGACAACATTAAAAACTTGATGTCTGGTCCGCCCTTAACGACGTCGTCTTCGTCTGTGTGGGATGATCGTCATATTGACCTTGATCAGTGCTACTGCTCTGACTCGCTTTGGAAAATGGATATTGATGAAGAAGCGAGTTATAACAATTACAATGAGTTTTTCCCAACGACGACAACAACAATAAACGACCAATTCTTCTCTTGCTTTGGAGACGGAGAGAATCTCTAACACGCTGATTAGGATTTGATTCATTAACCTGTTCATATAATCATGTATAATACACCTCATCATCGTCATCGTCATCATCATCATCACCATCATCATCATCATCATATGGAAGGAAGGAAGGCAGGGATCAGCTATCTAACCTGCATAGTAGTGCTGTGATCGGCTGTACTGTAGAATGGGTTTGCTCTAAGCTTTTTTCCGAAATCATAGTGCTGTAAATTAAGTTTGTTGTCATGTATCATCATCGTCATGATCATGGAGTTTGTGTGCTTTGCATCTACTACTTTGTTTTCAGAGAAGCGGAGAGAGAGAACTTCATCAAGAATTTATCCCCAGAATATCAAGTTGTTGGTACATATCAACTTCTTGAATTATGCATTGTATAATACGCCTTTTAATTACTATTCGTGATTTTAAATCCTTAAATGATCAAATTTTGTTTTATATATATATATAAACATATTATATATAAACCTAACACACAATATATATAGCAACATTACAATAAAAGATTAATTTTTTTTTCTTTTGTTAATAGTAGACTACTCAGTTTTGTTCAACAGTTGATGGAGTAACTTTTGAAAGAATCTCATAATAATTCATATTCTTATAGTAATTAAACCAGCACTAATTGATAATTAATCAGAAGCAGAACCCTGTACGGTGGGCCCTTATGATAAAGATGTGCAAAGAATTTTTTGACTGGAGGAGGAATATATAGGAATCTTCAGGAGAAAGCAGAGATTCTTCTTCTAGGCTACCCGGATACATTTTTTGTGATTTTCCATTCTTATATATATCGTGTCAAAGAAAAGAAAGAAAAAACCAATAAGGCTTAGGCTTGTTATGAAAAAGACCAGAGAGGCATGGAAACTTTTTATTTTTATTTATTTTTTTGATGGATTGACTGGGACAAAGATTGTTGCTAAAAGTTACAAAATACCATAGCAGGAAACTGCTCATCCGTTCCCACTGAACCCACCTTTTTCCCAATCTTCATTTGGCAAAAAAAAAATATAATAATTTCCCCTTAAAAAAAAAGATTATTTGGTAGCCGGCCAAATCCGTAGTCCTTTCCAAGATATGATTATCCACTGTTGTTTACTTAATTTTTTCCCTTTGCTGCTAATGGAGACAGTTTTCACACGCAAGCTAATTTTAACAATTATAAATTTCTTTTAAAAATTATTTAAAAAAAGTTATTCCATTAAGTTGACTTTGTCGTGTGGATTTTGCTGGGATGACCCACTACATGCTAGGTTTGGCCCAATAAGGTCACACCCCACTACCAAGGACTTTCCTTAGTGCTGAGAGCATTTACTTAAGCTTTAATAAGTTGAAAGAATGGTTGGGTTTGTTCCTGAAATTTTTGGGTACCGCAGTAGGCCCAAAACGTGCATTTTTATTCGTCTCGATGACGTGCCATTCCCGACTATTCCATCGTCCGAGTTTAAGCTCTAAAGTGAAAACTGAAAAGATGGCGCCAAGTACTTGAGGGCACCATCCATTGGGAGCACCTTATTGCTACCGAGTTTCATAATTCGCCGGAAGCAACACTTTGTTATAAGTGGGTCTAGGTGGAGCTTGCGTTGGGTTTTGCAATTGCAATAGGGTAAGGAGGATTTTGAGGTTTCTGAGTGGGTTGGGCTGGGGTCGACCTGGATGGCTTGCTCACTTCACGTGCTCTAATAGGTGTCAAAAGAGCCATGTCAGTCCGGCTTTATAGTAGAAGGTTGTGTGCCTAGGCCGTACATGAGGGAAAACCATTAGGTCCAGTCCTAGCTAAAGCCCTAGCCATTGAAGGCAAAATAGTTGTGGAATTTTCATTCTATTTAATTCCCTTTACTATAACCTAGCCATGAGAGAAAACCCTCAGGTCCAATCCTAGCCAAAGCTTTAGCCATTAAAAGCAAAATAGTATTGAAATTTTCATCCTATTTAATTCCCTTTACTATACCCTCTCCCCCTCCATGAAAACACCAATGATGTTAAGCATCACAACTAATAAAATATGACTCTTACTTTTAATATTCATAATATGAAACTTTATATTAGTATGAAATGTTCAACACATAGTGGCTTTAACATTGTTTGTTCACTAAAAGAGGAGGAAGGCCTCCATGTGAGATGCACGCGGCCAATTTGAAACGAAATTAAAATCTCATTGCATGCACAAGCACCATCTCTTTTTCCTTTTGTGTTATCATTGAAGGAAATTACTTACTCAATGCAACCCATTAATTTAAATTTCTCTAAATACTAGTTAGAAGCGTAAGCATCACATGTGTATTTTTTTACATGTTTTACAAATATGTAAGTGGAGAAATATTTGAAAATCAAAAAGGACAAAAGCAAAAAAACTTGAAATTAAAAAAAAAAACTTAGAGAGTCACGCTTGAGAAGATAATATTTTAAAAGGACCTAAAAGAACATGTAATAAGGATACATTAAAAGGAAAAAGTAATTTGATGAGATATATTTTAAAATTAATTTAATAAAGCGACTTTGAATATATACATATATAAAAATTTAGGGAAAGCACAAAAATTAAAAGGAAAAAAATAAAGGACTAAGATGCAATTAAAAAAGAAAGGAGGACAAAAAAAATAGAAAGAAAAATTAAAAAAAAAGGAGATGAAAGGAATAGAAGACAAGAAAAAAAAAATCTTCTGTCAAGGATACGTTGATTTGCACATCGAGATTTTTATACATAGTAAGGTACAACACTTTTTTTTTTTTTTTTTTTGCTCAAATAAGGTACAACACTTTTGTGTTACAACTTTTTTCCTTGAGCTTTATAATATGCACCAAATAGTGGATTAAGGGGAAGAAAAAGTTGATGTTTTTATTAGATCACTCGAACAAAATAGATGAGGTCGCTATAGGATAGTCGCCCACTTGGTGATCGTTAGTCATGCACCTACCTCTTAGCTTGATTCCATTAAATACTAAACTATGTCTGCAATTACAATAGACTTATTATCTTTGTGCGAGAAAATTACATGTTATTTCATATTTTTAAAAATTGTGTTTTTTACGACACATTTAAAGAAGTTTATATCACTCTATTATTCATATTATATTTAAATTACGTCACAAATAAATATGTGTAGTATTTATAAAAAGTAAATCTTAAAAGGTAAAATTTTATGAGAATTCTTCTTTTTAAAGATAATCAAGTCAATTGTGATTGGAGACTTAGTTCACTGGTAAAAATTCGAATTTTTCTATTGTCAAGATTAAAAAAACAAGGTGGTTAAGTCAACTGCTAAGGATCGGTTAGGTCACCTGTCAGAGGACCTGAAACGTCAACAAACGTTGTAATAAGCATGTAAACAAATGAGATAGTCATCCACCAGGTTAACACAATGGGGGAAGTTTGCCAAAATGGTCGTCTATCAAGTGACTCAATTTGATTGTTTGACTGCGTCCAGAGATGGTCACTCCACCAAGTGTCTCGAAATCACGTGCCAAGAAAAGTCATCACATCAATCAAATCCATAAAATCATTGTTGGGGACTTGGGATCGTCGGATCTCAGGCCGGTGAAGCAAAAGTACCCATCATTCTTGGCTAATCTAATTTAAAACGTTCATGCTTACAAATTAGAGAAAAGTAGCATCAAAATAAAAAAGAATAATAGTACCTGGGACACAGGGACGTTAATTTTAATCTCAACTTTCAGTTGTCATGTTTTTATTAACGGTTGTTTAAAAGATTATCATATCAAATAAGTTTCATTTACTAATAAATTGATGATAATTTAAAAGTCAAGTATCCCTAAAGCCAAAAGAAGTATCCCACCAATTTTTTTTTCATATTAATTATATGTGTTGGATACCCTTATAATTGATTTCTTGCAATTGGGTCCCACGTAGCAAACATATTTTTCAAAAAATTCTTTTCATGTCCTTAGGTCCCATTACTCATAAAATTATAGACCCAACTTAATTTATAGTATATTATTTAAACTAATTTTTTTTATTTTATTAATAATAGAGTCATAACCTCAAGGCTTTAAATAAAATTGCTCTTTTTTGCTTTAAAAGAAAAAAAAAAAAAGAAAGAGAAAAAGAAAAGCTAAAACTTGTGTCTGAGAAAGAGTAACAATAATGTAACGTGCAGGTCGAAAAGCAATTTAGGAGGTTTAGTATGATAATTAAAAAGTGTACACGTCATAGCCCAATCCAGAAAAAACTTGAGGCCACAAAAGGAGCCTTTTTCTTTCATTTCGTTCATCACTTGATTCTTGGACGGAAACCAAGTTTGGCAATTGACTCTCTCTCTCTCGATGCCTCCGGTGTCTAATCTCTATCTCTTGGCTTACAATTCTCTTCAGGCCTTTGGATGGTGAGGTCCTTAATTCCCAATTTCTTGTTCATCAAAAGTTTCATCATTTCTCTCTCGCTTAAGCTATATAATAATGTTATTAGAATATATATATATATATATATATATATATATATGTATATATTGCTGTGGCAATGTTCTTAGGAGTTGGTAATTTATTTATGGCAGGGCAGTATGTCTCTTTAAAATCTTGAGCGACTTCACATCTACTTGGACCTTAAACAGAGCATATGCTTCCGCGGGAGACCTAATATGTCTGTCTTAATTTCTATAATTCTTTTTCTTTTTTTGGGGTCAATTTTCTCATTTTGATGCTTAGAATAGAAAATCGAGGAAACGACTTTGTGTTAATCAGAATGGAGTATTTCGGTCATATTTTTATTTTTATTTTGTATTTTCTGTCTGTATCTTGTCTGCAGGTTTGCTGCAAATTTCGGCGTTCGTGGAAGTGATACATGGAGCCATTGGTGGGTATTTTTTCTTTTTTTTTAGGAAATTGGGCGTTTAGGACTTTTTTTTTTTTTTGGGAAAATGCAATATTGGCACGTCATGTTTGTACTTCTCAGGGCTGGTGCCAAGTGGATTTCTGCTTCCTTTGATGCAATGGGGAGGAAGGACTCACCTCATTTTGGTGATTATTAGACAAATTCATGAGGTTCTCTTACTAACTTGTTAACTTTTGTAATTCATTTTTACCCTATATTACCCTTAATGGAATTAATCTCAAAGGCATGAGTTTTTATTCTTCTTTTCTGGGGTTTTGCTGCTTTTTATTCAAAACTAATTGGAAGCAAATTTCCCTAACAATTTTGCAGCTCCAAGAATCGCCAGCGGTATTCATTACTTTCGTTGCTTGGAGCTTAAGTGAGGTAATTTGATTAGGTTAACAGGCCGATGGGAACTTCAAGAACACAAACTTTAAATTTAAATTTAAAAATTTTAAAATACGAGAGCTTATACTGTAATATATAAGAGTTTTATACTGTTAATTGATTAGAACTATTGTTGAACTACTAAAACTAGTTTTTCAAACCGCCTATAAATTAAATTCTCAAATTTTGGAAATTTAGGTAGATAAATTAGTGGAAGACAATGATGAATGATAATAGCTGTCTTAGAAACATGTAAAGGTACAACTCTAATAACAAATCACCCAGAAAGCTAGGTTCGCATGCTTTTTTTTATAAACATTTGACAAAAACTAGAAAAGAAGACCGATTCTTGATAAATAGACATACTTGAAAAATAATTATTAAACAAACAAACAAATAAATAAAAGAATAAGATTTTAGCACAAGAGAGCTTGATTTCCACATCTCACCCAAAAAGGAAAAACAACGGAGAAGAGTACAGAGCCCATTTTCTCATGAACCAAACCCGTTTTGGTTGGATGCGTGGAGCCCGCTGTTGGAAAAGTAGAGACGGTGAGGCAAAAAAAAAATAAAAAAAAATAAAAAAACTTAAGAAACGACAGCGACTGAATGAACGACTCCAAGATAAAACATGAAACCTAGAAACAACAATAAACTCAGAAGTCTAGTTGAAGTAGAAACCGAGAGCAAATAGAAGACAATAATAATTTCCTCAGAAACGACAATAGATTGCTTAAATGATGTCGTAATTAAACAAAAATTGCAGCAGGTACAAAATCCACAATAAATTCAAGAAACGACGTTAAATGTAAACATGACAACCAAAACCCGCACGAAACATGAACGCCGCACAGTCTGAGTAAATAATAAAATGCATGACTCCAGTAATAAAACAACGATAAATGAGTAAACGACATGAAACAGAAAAAAGACTGCAACTAGAAATTAACAAAAGAAAAATAAACGACATAACTACTACAATATTAGCAATAAACGACATAGAATTAAAAAAGGACACGGACTCAAAAAAGGCATGAAATGAGAATTTCATAAACGACATCAAATAGAAAAGTAGGACACTCTCCACAAAGACAGCGGAAAAAAACGAATAGAAACATGAAAACGACAGGAATTGGAAAAATGACAGAAACTAAGAAATGCTAACAGAATATAAACGACCATAGACCTGACAAACAACAAGAACAAGAACAAAGACATCTGACACAATCGTCCAAACAAGAAATTCAATTGAAGAAAAAAAAAAAAACTGATGAGAAGAAGCACCATCAACAACTTAGAATAAGGTGCAGAAATTACGACATAAATTGAAAAACGACAGAATCTCAAAAAACGACTTTGAACGACAAGGAAACGGCAATCATGCGAACAACCGACATTAACCAGGAAAACACCGGACGCTCAAAACAAACAACAATTTAAAGAAACTACATGATGTGAAAAGACGCCAGAAATGAAAAACCAACAACATTCCTGACAGAAATCATATCACAAACTCGAAAATAACATGCATTAAGAAGGAAACGACAACTTCAACAACATAATTGCATCAACCAAGAAACAGAATCGAAATAAGTTGGAAAAGGACAGCAACCATAGGACAGAGGATATGCTCAAAAAATAAAATTATTAAAAGCGACACTACCTAAATGAATACATAAAGTGGTAAAATGGCATTGATCTCGAAATGACGAATATTTAAAAACGACAATAAACTTGAGAAACGACACGGATAAAAGGACGTCAATTCGAAAGACTTGTGAAATAGACAATAATATCTCGAGAAACAAGGATAGTGTCCAAAAATGAAAACAACATTATTTACTATTCTACATTTTTCTTTTTTAATGTTTATATGGCCATACTTTGTTGTACTTTCATCTTTGGTTTTTAATTTTCAAGGTCCCTTTGAAGGTTGTAGATATAATCAAAATGTTGCTTTTGATTATAGGCTCTTCGTTTTACATTGAAAAAAGAAAAAAAAAAAAGAAAAGATATCATAATGCAAGTTCTTATAAATCATCTCAAAGAAATAAAAGGTGAACTAACATTTCAATAATTTATCAGAAAACAATTCATTAAAAAACTTCTTCCTTTTATTTCTGTTTGTGTTAAATGCAGGTGATTAGATATCCTCACCACGCTTTGAATTGTATTGGAAAGTGTCCATATTGGATTGTGTATCTCAGGTTTTATTATTTCTATTATGATTCCTTCAAATTATTAATTAAAATTAGTTTCAGAAATTTTTTTCCCCTTCAAACAAGGGGAAATTGTTGTTATTTGAAGCTAATTTTTAATTTTTGTTTTGCTTTGAATTAGGTACACTGCATTTACTGTGCTTTATCCTACTGGAGAATCTGCTGAAAGTAAGTTCATGAATCATTCCTGCAGCTTGATGAAATTTTTCTATATTGAAAAAAAAAAAAAAAAAAACCATTATGATCAAATGCTATTCTTTTTAATGTTCTAATTGATGATTAAATTGCTATTTGGTCATGCAGTGTGGATTATGTACCGAGCACTTGCATACATAAACAAGACCGATTTCTTCATTAATATCTTCCCTGGTTTCCCTTCTCTCTATTACAATTTTCTCTCGGTAAGTTATTCATCGTTCTCGCTCACCGTCTTTTTTTTTTTTTTTGAAACTTGGTGGTAGGAGGATTTGAATTCTTCATATTTAGGTGCAGTCAGGTGTAGTTTTACTATTAAGCCATACCTGCAACCACGCTAGCTCATTTTATTAAAAAAAAAAAACAAAACTTTGACTCTTCTGTATCCCAAGAATATGATTTAGACGCAAGGGAAAATTTTTTTTGTTTGGGAAATAGTACACTATCGTTCAGTTTTGTTCTACTAATCTTGATTTCATGAGTTGTGTATGTTTTAGCCTTTAGGCACAAAAACACATTAAGCACATATTTGTTTACCACTTTGTCTTGTTTAATACACATTTTAACCTATAGATCGGAAGGTTTTTGCTTTAATTATAATTTTCTGCAGTCTGAAAATGAAAGTTTCTTCTGCGAAGAAATAACTACCGCTTAGTTTAAAAGCTTCGTAAGATTTTTGTTTAATTTCTTTCCCAGGAATTAAGGTTCATTTACTTGGAATAATTTATTAGATAATGTTCTTAATTTCATATTATCTTTACATTTGTTTCTCCTCTTCCTACGCCCATTGTTGGCATTGACAAGGTGATCTTAGTCTTGATGAAAATGTGCAGTTTTAGCCTGGATAGTGGAAACTGTAGCAAATTCATACGTCAGTACTTTTAAATGTATTTTCTATATGTTGTGGGCATGATGTTGATAATTTTCTCTCTCTCTCTTTTTTTTTTTTTTTCCCAGGTTTTAATTCTGATTTACCCGTTACTCTGGTTGAAACTCTACCTGCATTTGTTCAAGCAACGGCAATCGAAATTGGGTAAAGACCACAAGGAGAATAAGAAGAAGAAGAAGTGATTTATTAGTAATATGATCGAAAATTACCATGAAATTGGGCAATTAAATTTGAGCATGTACTTGAGAAATTGTCAAGCACATTGTTTTCATAAATATTTAACTTAGGTGCGTGACCCCCGTTATTTAATAATGACGTCACGGTGAAATTTATTTGGTTGCCAGTTTTTGGTGCGTTGGGAACTTTAAGGACTGGTTATAGTTAGAAATAAGCATAAAATTGGCGTTTCAACTATTCAATTGCGGTGCATGTTGTTACGAAAATAGTACGGTAGAAATAAAAAATAAAAACATGCATAGATTTATGTAAAAATGTAAGACAAAAAAAATAGATAGAGGAGAAGAAAATTATTGAACTCTGAAAAAGATTACAAGATGGTTGTTACGAAAATAATGCTATAGAAAAAAAAACACACAAAGATTTATGTGAAAACCCAAGACGAGAAAAAATCACCGGTAGAGGAAAAGAAAATTATTAAACTCAAAAAAGATTATAAGATAAAGGCGTTTAAGGAGACTAAAATAATAGTACCAAATCCTTATATAATACATTATATATATATATATATGCATAAACAAAACTCTAATATGTGATATAATCTAATGGGTCTAAAACAAAAACTAAACGGCCCAAAACATAAAGATGGAGGGTGCGGGGGCCCGATCCCGTAGCTCACCACTGTTCTCATAAAAAATTTCATATTTGTTTTTTCACCAAAATTGTCATACCACGAAGTTTTCGGGTCGGGCTAAACTGAATTCGAGTCATCATATTCTAATACACGTTAACGACAATGGAGTTTAAAATTGCAATCACTTGAACAGTTATATGATATGATAATTTGCAAAGGCAATTGTAGAGGCAATAAGTTTGTCTCTCTCCAATTTTTGAATGAATAGAAGTTTGTTAACATGACTTAAGGACTTTTATTTATTTGCCTACTACAAGAAAATTAGGATCTTTACTCCCATGTTCTACCAGAAAATGTTCGTTTTATTTCTCCATGATGATCTCACGTTCTAGGCCTAGACGGTTTGAAATACGAGCTCAGATTTAAAAAGCTCGGTTCATCCTCTTTACCTCGAATTGCGTGGATTTTGCCGTACAGATAACAAGGCTGTATCTCGGAATCATGCCATTTTCTAGTCAGTCTTCACCGGCAGCTTATTCACTCATATTCCATGTGAAATAAAAGTTGTTGATCTAGTCACAAGAGTCGTCTAAAAGAATAGGACAAAGTAGCAGCTGAATTTTTTTTTTTGTTGGAAACTGAAAAATAGTAGTTAGAAATCATTAATTTTTAAGTATAACTAAGGTTGCTAATTGGGAACAGTGGCATCAGTATTAGGATCTTTGAGGATTGGGTATAGGACGGGATATTTTGACAAAAGAGCTAAAAAAAAAAAATTTTGAATTGGACAAATGGTTTTTTTTTTTTGCACTAAAAAACATATTTTTTTGTGCAGTAAAATTGTTTCAGTTTTTTGCAGAAAAATAAGAAAAAAACTTGTAGCAAGGAAATGAACCTCAACAAAGTGAAAAGAAAAAAAAAACTGGAATAATTTTCATGCCTAAAAAGCTTGTTTTTTGATGTCAAAAAACTACAAAAAAAAACCATTTTACCAAAAAGGTTTTTTCTTAAAGTCAGTTTTTAAAATGCCGGACCTGGTTCTCTATCATCTGTAACTTTTGTTATCATAGTAACACTAAACATTTTTTTTTCCTCCTTCGCTTCTTTCTTTCTTTATTTTTTGGCAATTTTTCTGTTAAGGTGATGGAAAAGTAACCTGATAGCCTCTTTTTTTTTTTTTCAATCATCATATTTGCATCAGAAAAAGATTTTAATAAAATATAATAGTTTAAAAATATGCATCACTGATGAGGTATTTATCGAAAATATACTCATTTTTTAAGAGAGAAGGATACATTACGTAGGGATTATATTGGAGAAACGGACCGATTTTGATATGCTATGTAAAAATGAAACTTAATAAGATGTGGAAAGCTTTTTACACTAATAAGTAAAAAATTACTACAATATAAAACTCTTATATTCTACTATTTTTAAAATCAAAATGTTTAGTTCTCGTAAATTTGCCAAACACCTCATAAATTTTTTACTCTGGTCTTTGAATATCAACTCTCTGATTAGCCAAGAGAGTGTTCCAAAGTCTCCCATATTACCAAAAGCCACCGGCCATTACGAGACGTGGGGCCTATTTGCCTCAATTGCGCGACCCCTTTTTGTCCCTGTTGGTTCCTTTTTTTTATTATTCTTTTCTTTTCTTTTCTTTTCTCCCATCATTTTCTATCATTTTCCATATCACGTACTTTATTCTTTAGTGAAGTAGGTGCCACACTCACTGTGCTTAAAAATATTTTTAAAACAACTTTTTAAACCGAGACAACGAAAAGGGAATAATTCTCAAGGATCATAAATTGATTGAAATATTAAAGAGAGAGAGAAAGAAAACGACAACAAGATTCACAAGAGGAATCAACAGTTAACAATAACCAAATACAAACAACACCACAACAGCAACCTCACGGAATTCAAACCGAACAAATACAGAACACTTTTTAATTCCTTAGTAATCTGTGGTCGGGAGTTGCTCGTGTGTGGTTGGTCCGATGAAGATGATCTCGTAGACAAGGGCCGCGATGGCTGCGCCGACGAATGGCCCGAGCCAGTAGACCCAGTGGTTGGCCCAAGTCCAGCTGACAACAGCGGGCCCAAATGACACGGCGGGGTTCATGGAAGCGCCGTCGAAGGCGCCACCGGCCAAGATGTTGGCACCCACGATGAAACCAATAGCAATGGGTGCTATTATACCAATGTCACCCTTCTTTGGATCCACTGCGGTCGCGTAGACCGTGTAGACCAGGCCAAAGGTCATAACTATTTCGAACACCACGGCGTTCCATGCTCCTACACCGTTGGATAGTGCGAAGGCGGATGTTTCCTGCATGACAAAACCTTTTATTATATTGAGAAATTTGTACTGTTAGAGGATTAGGTATGCGTGATTTATTCTCTCTCTATAGTCATGTATTTTTTTGCAACTTTGTCCCGTAAACTGTCCTGTGAAATTTTAATATTAACAATTTTTAAACTTGTTAAAGGCCTATGGAAACAACTCTTATGTTTTGTTTTTTTTGTCTCTTTTCATGCCCTTTTAATAATATCATATCACGTTAATTAAATTATGATGTTCTAATCATGTCAAAAATATATTTTAGTTCAAGTGATATGATATAATTGAGAATAAAAAAAGGTATCAAAAGGAGGATATTTAAACTAGATCCCAATTACATTGGTAATGAAATAAAGTGATAAATGTAAAATTAAGAACTCACAAAATTATTTTCGTACACGAAAAATTTTGAGAGTAAGCCACTAAAATATGAGTTAAACATTAGTATAATCTCCGTCACCATTTTAAATGGAGGCAAACATTTGAGATAGATTGCAATTGATAAGTTTAAAAGATTAATTGTGAAAACTCAAAATCAACCATAATTTCCCAAAACGAAAAACTTAAAACGAAAAAATGGTCACAACCTAGAATATAGCTTCGCACTAGACGAACCTGCATGGTACGCATACAGGAATGCGCATATATATATATATATACACACACTCGAATTTATGTATATATTTACGTGGATATAGTGAATTTTCATGCAGCGGAACCTTACCAATCCACCGGTGGCGATCTTGAGAAGCAAGCAAGCAACAACGGATCCAAGCAACTGAGCGATCCAGTACAAGATACTCCTCATGAGGCTGATGTGTCCTCCCACGAACGCGCCGAATGTGACGGCCGGGTTGACGTGGCCCCCGGAGATGTTGGCGCCAACCGACACCGCCACAAAAAGTGCGAAAGCGTGAGCCAACGACGCCGATACGAGCCCCGCCGGTGTTGACGGGCCATTGTCCGTCAGCTTGTCTGCCAATTACATACAAATTCAAACATCAAATTTCTACTGAATTTAGAAAATGAAAATAAAATTAAAATAATATGTTTTTTTTTTTCTGGTGCTTACTGAAAGCCATGCCGGCGCCTTCGCCGGCGAAGACGAAGATGAGCATTGAGAAGAACTCCGCGGCGGCCGCTTTGATAGCATCGGCTTGGCCGATCTCGGCTGGGTTTCCTATGGCGATTCTTGAGATCGGCATTTTTTTTTTTTTGGTGAAGAATTCGGAATTTGCTTTTAGCTTCTAGCCAAAGACTTCTTCTTTGTGATGTTTTTGGCTCAGGTTATTAGTGACAGTTATATATAACGAGTCCTCGAGGACAATGTCAAAACGATGTGGCAGTGACCGGATTAGCCGGTTTCAATCCGGTCATAAAGTAAATTTCAAGGACAAAGGAGCTATTAAGGGGTGTCTTTTATTGCCACCTGTCCTTGCTGGACAGCCAATTCGGCGAGCCTCCGGGTTGTTCCCATTCTGCCACGTGTACGGTCTGATGTGACCGTTTGCTCAATCATTGGTGTTGGGTTTGCCGGACCGACCATCGATTTGTTTATGGGTGTGGTGACGTGGACCGCCACGATTATTTGAACTAGTTTCATTATCATGCACTAATGACTCACTAAATGAAATTATTATTATTATTATCATTATTATTATTATTTTTGGATTAATAGAGAATAGAGACTATGAATGCGCGATGACATCCTCATTTGCTTTTAGTTCTGATTATTTTTTAGTCTGAATTCATGAACTTCTCTTTCATTAAAAGAAAAAAGATTGTTAACCATATAAGAGCACCTTGAACGCTAGCAAGTGCTTTCAAAGCTAAAATAGTATGAAATATGCTTTTGAAATTTCGGAGTTTTTAATGCTGTATATATGTGACTTTCATATTTTATTTCATTGTCTTTTTGGTTTCTATTTGTTGTAAAACCAAAAGATAAATCTTTCGCTCTTGCCTAACGTTAACATAGGTTTGACGATATCGACTCTTTCAATATTGCTTGAGATGTGATCGCTACTTTAATCGTTAGTGTCTTGATTGGTAACTAATTAAATTTTACGTTACTATTTATGTATTTAATATACTGAAAACTAAACCATGAAAAGGTCAATTAAAAACATTTCAAATTACATAACTAGCATAACATAATATGATTGGTTATATATCATTTTAAACGTCAAAATTAAAACCTTTAAAATTAAAGGTTATTCTCTCGCCTCTTTCGTATAGATGCAAAGTAATTGGCACTTGAAGGGGTCCACCTCTTTCATAAAAACTAATATAGCTGATCGCATTGCATTTGGAGAGCAAACGTTTAACGTTAACTTTACTAGTATTCACATTAAATATGCGAATAACATAATTGATTTTGCAGTGATCATGATTACATATCGATATGTATCCCCAGGATACACAAAAATTTTCCTTTTAAGAATGTAAGGATGACAAAACTTGGTTTTTAAATTTATATATTTCCTTTTCGAAATAAAATTTCAGAAAATTTTCCTTGACATTGACCTTTTATGGTACTTTGAGTAGCAGCTGTAGAGAGATATGACCTATGCAGGCTATAATTTTCAAATATGATTACTAATTACATCGTTATATATATTATGTAAATGGCATCAGATTGATGAGACACATTAATTGTTTTTAAACCAAAAAAGTTTTTTAACTTCTAAAACAATGGAATAATCATTCCATTTTGTGTTTTCTCGATAGTCGAGAATACAGGTCATGAAACCAATAAGTCAAATTTTTGCAACTCGATATTCAATATTCCCAACTGCTCATTATCACAAGCAAAAAAAACACATGATCAATATCAATTATCATATTATCATCACAAGCAATCCCACTTAAAACAAGGGTTTTTTGTTTGGCAACTTCGTTAAAATTTATTAGTTTCAACTACTATAGTAGAAAACTCTTACATGCTACAATATTTTAGTTTCAATTTATAAAGTTTCTACTACGTTTCTAAACACACTCGATATTTTTCATATTTACAAACAAAACCTCTTGCGCCTTAGACGCCAGATTGAGATCTTTCTCTGTGTGGACACGTGAAGAATAAAGAATTAGCTAACGAAAGCCAAGGAGGTATAGCTGCTGTACAGTCTGCAATAGCATGTTCATCCTATGTATGATTTAACAGTACTCTTGTAAGCTTCTTTGTCAAGTGGGTTTTGAATATATAGCTGAAATGAGTTGTTAAAACTAATTGACAATTAAGTAGGTAACGGTGGGGAAATTAATTTGGAGGTGATTGTGGAATTGGACAAATATATGTGTAATATGCGCTTATATTATATATACATATTTATACATAAAAATATATGTAAATGTATAATGTATGCATCAAGAGCCGACCATAAAAATATATAGAGAGAGAGAGAGAAGAGAGAGAGAGAGAGAGAGAGAGGGAGAGGGAGGGGGCTGAAATTTCTTATTCTGATGTCACAAACATATATAATTATATAGTTTATGGCATGTTCTTCTAAGTTTCAATATATATACATATATATATATATATATATCATTTGCTGGTCGTATTTATCCTGTCCACACATATAATGGATCAAGTATATGCTTTTTGGTGTGCCAGCTGATTTAAAGAATGTTCACATGTCTTCTTCACTTCCACTTTTTCTCATATTTAAATACCTTATCTGTCCATCATTTATCTACAATATATGGTCGGTCCAAATGGCGCGCTGATGGATTAGCACTCCAAGTTAAAATGCAAGGTCATCCTTAGTATTGATATTATCTTTCCTTAGCCCCTATCCTTTTTGTTTAGATCTTGAAAGGAGAATATGGCTACCGAATGTTGTCAGGATTTGTCTTATATTTGTACTTTTGAAACATATAGCTAGAAGCTTTCGTCTTGTTTTGTACAAAGCTAGTTTATTAATTAGTCATAAAAAATAAAAATAAATAAATAATTACACACATCATATGATGCATTTTAACACAAAATTAGATACATGTCATTTTATCTAATTGCTTTTAATTTATACATGATGATCTTTTTATATCCAATATCTCTCTCGTTATGGACATGACTATTAGCTCACCAAAAAATAAATAAATAAAGATGTATCATGGACAAAATAACAAAAAAGGATTTTCACGAGGTCAATATCGTGCACTTAGCTACTACTATATGGTTGTGCCATAGTGGCAGTGACGTGACACGTCAATTTCTTCATGTTGTTTACACCTTTCTAAATAAGTTGTCCATTATAAATTAAATGTTGATTTGTTTGACTATGTTGCTATCAAAATTTATGTAGAATTGTCAATTGAAATCAATTTCACAAAGAGTGGTGCCTTATAAGTGAGATCCTCAATTTTCAGATATTACTGCTCGCATCATGTACCATAATTCACAGGGAGAAAAAAAAAAGAATCATTCGGTTTAAAATCTTATTAGTATTTCCATCAACCTATAATCTACGCATAAACTGATAAAAAGCCTAGCTTTATCTATAGTTGCAGGGTCCAACTTGATGAGTATCTAAAACGAAGTTCTTTATCTGCGTACAATTAAGAAATTTTTGTTTAAGCTCAATGAGTCAGAAATTCATAGAAAAAATTCATAAAGTGTTTGGGAAGTTTGGTTAGAACAAATAGTTAGAACCACTTTTAGTTAAAAACACTACTGTATGTAAGAGCTTTACACTGTAACAACTTTTTGTTTTTAACTGTAGCATGCAAGAGCTTTTTAATGTTTATTAGTTAGAACCAATTGACATACACCCTACCCTATAAGATTCACAATTTAAATACTAAAAAAATGATGTATTCTTCATCAGCTATTTAGATTAGTCGAATTACTGCTAATCAATGAGTTGTTATATATACACAAACATATATATATATATATATATCTCATAAAAAACCGGTGACGAATACTAGCATACTAACGTAATAAATTATTATTTAAACAAAAATAAAATAATAGATTCTACATGTATATAAGACAGAGTGAAAAAAAAATATTGTTAGGACTCCTCAAAACCAATATATTTAACTAGATAAGCAATCACCCGAACAAAAAAAGAAAAAATGAAGCGATACATCATCATTGTGCGTTGTAATGAAGGGCTGGTGCATATATATAACTAGCTAGACAGTCATATCTCCCTAATCAATTCCACTAAGTGGCGCATATTTTTTCCCCTTTTTGGGATGTCGGAAAGGTCATGGCTTATCCTTTCCATATCATGCCATGTGCAAAGTTCGTCCAATTTATTTGCATATGTGTGTGTGTGTGTATATATATATATATATATATATATATACATATATATATATATATATATATATATTTAAAAAAAGGGATTATGTCTTACGTGATCTTAATACAAATTGTCAATGATTCATTTGTATAAATGGTAGTTCTAATAACGAATAAATCATAAGCTTAACACTATGAATTAAATATGATAATTTCACACGTTCTCCTCCTCTTCTTAATTTAAACATTAGACGTTTTATACTAATTTAAGATTTTAAGATTTATTTGTACCTTTAGTGCTAGGAATTCCATCTTTATTGGTTAGTATGTTTTTACACGCAAAGTAACCTTTTGATATTAATTAAAGTTTCAATTGTTTAAATACATGGCAATACAAAAATGCCCTCTAAAATCACGTAATTTTCTATAAAGTATGAGATTAGAGTTGGATTCTATGGCAGTAGTGACAGAAAAATACACAATATTTCCAGTGAATTAATCATTTTATGTAGGCATTTTCCTTGACTTTTATGATCATTTTGATGCCTACTTTGGTGTGTTTTGCAGGCTCCCCCCCTCCCTTCCTCCATAAAATGAAAGTAATCACACGACTATCTATATAAAAAAGAACTCAACGGCAGGCTTACTCGCCCACCATGTCCAAATGTTGGGCCAGCCCTTGCATATATTCGCACGTTTGGAATCCGCGATGGTACCGAACAAAGCCTTGGTGCATGCTAAAAGATATTATCTTTATTTTTTTTTTTTCCTCTTTTCTCGTTCCTTCCTTTCTTATTTTTGAAGGTTTCGGAGTACTAAATTCCTATATTACATCGGTTAGAATTTATATATGAATCAATCCAATTTCTCGCGGCTAACTTTTAAACTTAATAAAATGAATAGATATATTGAGAGCAGGCCAATTGAGTCCAATGCTATAGATTGGTTTTGGATTGGCAATAGTGATCATTTTCTCCACAATGTATATGGGGACATGAAAAGAAATCTAATTAACATGTTCCCGCCCAAGAGCTTAGTCTTATTCCACCATCAAGAAACAAAAGTACTAAAAAAATTGAACAAAGAACTTACATTACAATTCGTAAATAAAGCTTGATGAAGTAATTTAGTTGGAAAAATTCTCAAGTCTTAACTGACAGAAAAATTGTCCATTTTTTAAAATCGGGTAAATTATAAAACTATATCTCCTAATTTTAATTATTTTTTAATTTATCTCTTTGTTTTTAAAAATTATAAATTTTTAAAATCTATAAAGGTGTCTTTTAAATTTAAAAAACCTATTTTAATCTTGTCCCTCGTAGACTTTTTTGATAGAAAAATAGAAATGAATAAAAACATTCTTAATTAGACCGATTTGTTTTTAAAATATATTTTTCTTCTTGAGAATTTTTTTTTAAAAAATTTATATTTAAAAAGCCATAAAACTTAAGTTCTTTTTTCTAAAATAAGATGTTTTGTTCTAAGATTTTTTTATGTTCTTAAATCTATAACAAAAATTATAACTGTTTAAGAGTAATTATGTTGTTTTGCATAATTTTTTTCCATTCATTAAGATGAAATTGAAATTAGTCTCTTAAATTCAAAGGATCTCTTTATAGTTTCTAAAAATAGAGAGATAAACTAAAAATAATTAAAAGTAGAAGGTATAATTATGTAATTCGTCCTTTTAAAATCAAAGAATTTTCTAATGATTACCTTTTTGCCATCATTTATATGGTGTTTGACAAGGTGGTTAGAACTATTTTTACTATAACATATGAAAGCTTTATACTGTAGCGATTTTTTTTATTGTTACTGTAGCATATGAGAGCTTTACACTGTTTATAACTGAGAAAGTGGTGTGAACCGCTAATTGTCAAACGCCACATTAGATTATTTACTGCCTCCGTGCCTCTTCGTAGCTCCTCATTTTCTAGTTATCTCAAGTTCCTGTTATCTTTTAGTTGACGTCTAAGAAAACAAATTGATGGCATAAATTTTATAATCTTTTGAAAAAATAGTAGAATTTTTGTGTCCCTTCAAAGAGAGGGCGTTCTTAAGTCGGACTTCTATCCATTTCCTCTTTTTTAGCTCCAATAAAATATTGCAGACTCTATTTTTATGAATAATAAATATGTAGACTTTTTTATACCAAAATATAAATGTACACGTATAATGCTTTTTCAAAATTAATTTTTCTCTTTTTACTAAACAATATGGTATTTTTACTATAGCATATAAGAGCTTTATACTGTAGCGATTTTTTTTTTTTTTGGTTACTGTAGCATATGAGAGCTTTACATTGTTTATAACTAAAAAGTGATGTGAACCGCTAATTGTCAAACACCACATTAGATGATTTACTGCATCCATGCCTCTTCGTAGCTCCTCATTTTCTAGTTATCTCAAGTTCCTGTTATTTTTGAGTTGACGTATAAGAAAACAAATTAATGGCATAAATTTTATAATCTTATGAAAAAATAGTAGAATTTTTATGTCCCTTCAATGAGAGGGCGTTCTTAAGTTGGACTTCTATCCATTTCCTCTTTTTTAGCTCCAATAAAATATTGCAGACTTTATTTTTATGAATAATAAATATGTAGACTTTTTTATACCAAAATATAAATGTACACGTATAGTGCTTTTTTGAAATTAATGTGGTATTCATTAGCTTGTTTGGCAATCTAATTTAAACCTGAAAAGGCTAGTTCAATTTGTTTCATTACAGTGTTTCTTTTCACAAAATTTAACTTGCTACTATTCTTTATATTTAAATTGTTGGTTTAAACTATGTTCCCATGTGGGCTGAATATATTATTAGTAGGATTGATTACAAACGAGAAAATGTGCACTTTGTAAATTAATAATCATATTTAATTTTATAGAGTTAAAATTCTGCTATTAATTAAGCTTCGGTCCTTAATCTAAAAATATACTGTATACAGTATTGGGCATATCCTTAAATATATGAGTACTTTGGGTTTGGGTTGCCCATCTGGACTTCGTTAAGTTTTCTTTCTTGGGTCAAGACTGCAGCGCATAACCCATCCCGAAGCAAATTTACTTGGCCTTTATTGAAACAGAAGTTTTAGTGGGGTGGCCAGATTTTAACCATCAACTTTGTTCTTGGTAATGATAGTTGAACAAAATATTTACATAGTACATAAACAAGATTATTTATGTCGTAAAAATTACCAAGGTAAATCGATTATTTATTCAGTAAACTACTTTCTTTGATTTATTAACTTTCATAATTATACAAAATCAGCCATTTCTAAAAGAATTTTAGAATTAGTATAAATGCTACACATCACAAATTATCATCTCAAAACATCGTATCATAACAGAATTATAATCAAACAGTATGAAAGCACGCAATTATTAACAAATAAAATAGAATCAAAATTCAACGCTACACTATATCAAATGAAGGCGTTAATGTAATTATAGAGTATACAGCAGGTCATATAATTGTATCCTATTGTTGACATGACGTGTCTTATAATTAAGCTGTAAAAAAGCATTTATTATCTTTGACACAGTACATGTCAAAGAAGAAAGTAGGGGTGTCTCGGTCAGTTAGGGAAGCCAAGTCGGGCTTGGGCCGTCTGAATTTTTAAGAGAATTTAATTGGGTATTTAGAAAATGTAGTTAGAATTAATAATTAGAATCAATTTTGATTAAAAATATTGTAGCATAAAAGAGCTTTATATTATAATAATTTTTTATTTTTTACTGTAATATGTGAGATTTTTTTACTATCTAACCAACAACCAAGCACTTTATAATATATATATATATATATATATATATATATATATATATATCTAACATATCATGCCTAACAAAATTCTAATTTGGGACTAAATTTTACGCTTGGTCTGCGCCAAAAGAGATGGGTCACAAACCGACTTGCTTTTTTCCAGCTTAAATCGATGCCTCTAGAAGAAGGTAATGTCAATAAAATAGGATATATAGTTTGTATTTAGCACTCTAATAAGGATTCAAATTTTATTTTTAATTTCATTTTTTAAAATATTGCGCCAGAATTATCCGCCTTAAATGATGTCCTAAATCAGCTATATATTTTTATAAATTATTTCGTTTTGAAAGTACGCATGTATACAACGTATGCATGTGTTGTCTCATTTGCTGAAGTAGCAGCTAGTAGTGCTACATATTATTAAGCAGGTTCAATAATTAAGCTTATACAGAAGAAGAAGTTGGATTGGATTATGGAGAACAATCTAATGAAAGGACACTTTGATGATTAAGTGCCTTGATGGTTGACGTGAACCTTAGAACAGCCATAAGATTAAAGATTGCGTGGTCCATCCAAATCTCTCCGAAAATACCATATCATATAATAACCTAATAAATCAACTCTCAAGGCAATCAAGAATAATGTTCACTGTTATAATAATTTATATATCTTGCTTGCATGTCGAAACAGACATCCGATTTGCCTCTAAACTGACAGCCATTTGATTGGACAACCGAGACATTAGATTTGGCTTGGATTTTACATTTCAAAATTCTAACTTACCCATTTGATTTGAGATGGATCGGAAACAGATTCTACCCATAACTTCATTTTCTACCACCTAATTTTCTTTTGAACTTACGGTTAATTTATATATATATATATATATATCATGCAATATTGCCTATTTCTTTTCCTTTTTAACCCTTTTGGATTTTATCTTGATTTTTGTTTTTCCCCTTGATTTCTTTTCTTTCGCTAGGTTGTTACAAATACGAGAATGTTTAAACCAAATTGAAACATAAATATTGTAGTATGTGGGAGTTTTATATTGTAGCAAGTAGAAGTTTGATGTTGAAATTTGTTTTTCAGACATTACATATATATGATATATGTTTTATAAAGATATAAAAATTTTAGGCCACATTAAGTTGCTTAGCAGGGTTTTTTTTTTCCACTGTCCTTCTAATGTGGCACGAAGATATATGAAACTTCTTTCAAAGTCTTAACATTTTGCCGCCACATTAAATGTATGTGCTTGATATATAGTTTTATTTATTTTTTTTTGAATATAGAGGTCGTTTTGGTGCAAGAAGAGATATATATATAGCTGAAACTTCTTGAAAGGACATAAGATTTTGAGGCCGCATTAATGATCATATGTGATATATGTAAGTTGTCAGCACACCACAAGAAAACTGTTTTCTCTGTGAAGAATATTGATAATTAAAGGGCTTTGCGTAGTTTGGCAATGAAACTTTGAAGGACAAAAAGCTTCAACTCGGCCATGCAAAGAACGTTTTACGTAACACCAAAAAGAATGTTTCTTGGCATTTTACTGCATACAATATATAATAGCTAATATTTATGGGGAATATGTCTCTACTGTTCGTACACGTGCACTTCTACAATAGGTTTATATAGCATCAGAAAGGGTTGTCACACGTATCCCATATCATGATACAAATATCTCTTGATATATATTTTGTTACATATATATATATATATATATATATATATATCTCACATATATCTTCCATGCCCTCCCAGCATTTAAGATAGATGTTTCTAATAAGCAACCAATAGATATCAAAAGGTCAGGGGACAAGCAATATTGCCATTAATAACAAGCTGCAGGTTTGTTGGCTTTAACTATATAGCACTCTCTTCTTTCATCCTAATGGCAATGATTTTGTTACTCAGGACCCGGTTTGTCTTTTTTCTGACTGACTATAGTCCTTAGTTTTCTTTTATTTCTTAGTTTTTATTTTTATTTTTTTGCATTACCTTCAGTTGGGTAGTATTCTTTCACAAGCTCATAATTCACCTTGGGGTCCAAAAGATCTCCTTTGGGTACTTTTTTTTTGCCCTCCTCCCCCACCGAATCTAATCATTTGGAGGCAAAACAGAAAAAAAAAAAAATAATAATAATAATTTCACACATAAGTCGTACTTTTTAAAGGAGACAAGACCGCTTTTGTTGTATATGAAAACATTATTTTCTCACTTTGCCGCCACACACCAACTCATTTACCTCTCCCCCTACAACATTTATGCATGTTATGTTATAAGGCCGTGATCTCTTTGTTTAGTGCTTTTCCTACAAAAAGAGACTTCCGACTACTTCTGTTCAAACTTTGGACTTAGCTTTTACTCTCTTACAACTTTTTTTCTCACAGATCAGTCAAACCGATCAAACCACCAGGGCACCAACCGTCTTGAATAAGTGGTCAAATTTTGTGTTGAAAAATGGGAAGCGCTTTTTATAGATGAAATGGATTGGTTTATGTGGTAGTTTTAGTCTTTCAGAGTATCCTATGATATTAAATATACATATATGAATGTGTCTCATATATATAGTTTTACCCCATGAGATAATTCATCATAACCAACATAATGACCAACTCAAGTTAAGTTACTCAACCCATCATGTTTGAATTAACCTTGAAGGTGATGAGATCAAATATCAATAATATATACTCAAAAGTCATGATTTTGCAACATTATTAGCTCTAAACCTTATTTATTCTAGCCAAAGTACTTTTTCAAGACATATCACAACTGTCATGTCATTATCATGGACAGACCAAATTGAGTCTTCATGAGATCTATTCTACAGTAAAGCTCACGGATTTTATAGCTCAGCATACATTGTAACTATATATTGTTGGTTTGAACATCATGATGGCCATCAATTTATTATCATAATTAATTAATATAAATTCCAATCAGCTCTACTGGAAGCCATTATAATTAGCTAGATCGTTTTGTGATCACAATTTGCTTGTAATATTCCTCAACGACAATGCATGAGAAACTAGAAAATCCATAACAATATCAATAATTAATCTTCTACATTAATATCGATGTTTCCTATTTCCAAATGCCAAAAAAAAAAAAAGAAAATTGGAAGATAATTAATGCTAAATCCCTTCTTCATGAGCACGCAAAAATTGTTAATATTATAAGTTTATAACATATGGTTAAGAAAATGTGAACAATTGACGCTTTTTTTGTCTGTAACTTGTTTCTTGGATTGGAGAATAAAAGGGCGGCTTTAGCTTAGCACAGAAAGCACTGCAAAGAGACAAGCACAAGGATCAGAGTAAAGCCATATTAAGTTCCAATTCTGGAAATTAAGTTTAAGATTGAAGTGAATTACAAGTTAAAATATGAAAGCAAATGTATTTTATGGAATAATTGACTTTTATCAGAGATATCTCCACAATTTCTGACTGAAGAACTACACTGGAAGTATACATGTTTTCATTTGCCTAAGCTAGTCTACTATTCGTCAAACAAATCAACTGGTAGAAGTATCCTATACTCCTGTGGACTTTTCATTAATATGCATACCACGAGCATCATGTTTCCCCATTTTTGTGTTAGAACAAAAAGAAAAAAGAACACTCCTCGTTGCACATTTTCGGTAAGAAAGAAATTCCTCTAGGGCTTTATAGATACACAAAACCTTGAACTTTCATGTGCAGTCTATCACATAACAAATTACAAGAAACACATGTTATAAGGAAGAAAATAAAAAAGAAAACTATGACAAATAAGTGATAACGTAACTTTTTTGTGTCATAATATATTTGGTCAAAATTACATAAAAACAAACAAGTATGCTTAAGAAATATAAATTAACACAAATTTAACAGTCAATTAGTTGTTTTTTTTTTCTTTTCTTTTTCCTTGTATCACATCTCAAGGTAATAACACATAAGATTAAAGACACAAAATTAGCCAAACATAGGAAGCTTTTTTAAAAAAAAAAAAAATTGGACCAAAAACTAGCCATGGGAATGCCGTTAGGCGACCGATTTCGTGTACAAGACTCAAAAACTAAAAACGACGAACCAAAAAATTAAAAGAAAGAACTTTCCATATGACAAAAACACACAAGCACTTTGAAGGAAAAAAGTGCCTCAAGACAGGCACGTACAAGGTAGCGATGGCCGTGGAGAGGCCCATTGGGCATGTGCCTTGCGGTGCGGTGGCAGCGCCAAGTGTCGAAAGCGAGAGCCGCGCGTGGAACGTGATCGGACTACTACGCCTCCGCCTCCCACACTTGGCACTCTGCGCACGCGTCTCATTCCCGATTGGCTGTCACATGGACTGGTACCAAACTGCCATGTGCGGGTAGCCCACAATGTGACAATAAGACAATTCCTATTGGCGCCATACTAGTATTTGGCTCCTTGTGAGCCCCACAATGATAAGGACCAAAAAAAAAATAATATTTTTTATTTGAGGAATATTTTAATATAAGAATTGATTAAAGTGCTTGGTGCAAGATTAGATTCTCCAAGTGTGGAAAGACACGTTGCACCGTCTAATTATGAGGACGTAGTTGTGAGCTTTTTTTGTTTATTTAATTTATATATATTTTCCCTTTTTTTTAAAGTGTATTATATTTAGTTTGATATATGTTTTTTCATATGATGAGGTCGACAGGCAAAGTCGTTACAAGTTAAAGGGACCGAGGAGGGTAAAAGTGCGGGTGGTCTGCACTTTTTTGGACCGTTCTTCAAAGTTAATTTGATTGAAGTTACTATAATACCCCTGCCATGCGGCTGTACTAGCATTATCCATAGGGCATAGACCATAGCCATAGCCCATAGACCATATATATACCTTTGCTTAACCTTTTTATTATGATATTTTTTTGGGTAGAAAATGGGCCATGGACAACAGAAGATAGGCATGTGCCCTTTTCAATTAACATGTATGCTTCAAATGAGGATTTTAATTTTTCTTTTGGGGATCCAAAAGAGGATCCTTAACACTTTAGCAAAAGAAAAGGAAGGAAAAAAAAAAAACTTAGTAATGATTAGCTTTGTAACTCAAGGTTGTGTGTTGAAATTGGTTTTTCCAAAGGACATGATTGAGAGTTGACATTGGAAAAAAAAAAAAAAAGAAACAAAAGAAATGGGCGGTATATGTTTTCAGTGACTAGGGATCAGACGTTAGATCGTCGTGTCCACATTATTATAAAATCTTTATTATAGTTTTTTTTTTTATTTTCCAGCTTTAAAATAATAGAGGGGTACTGCTTTTGTCAAATGTTCTTTCCTTGGTTTCCTTTGATAAAAAATGATTCTGGTACATGTCACGTAATACACTAAAATTTAACTACGTGCATTAACTTCTTAAGTATGTTTTCAAGTAGTAAAAGTCCAACAAGATAACATGGCTGTAAGCCACAAGGAACGGTAGTTTAGACCACCTAATAGCGCAATCTTTCGTTCATTATATATAAAGAAACAGTCATCTATTATTGGTATCAAAACGATAAAGGATAAAAGATTAAAGAATGAACACATAAATATTCACTTACTTACGCACGGTGTAAGCAACTAGATACATTGTATTTGGTAACCAAAGTATATTAAAACAAAAAGTTTTGTCGTAAGCGACACTATTTTTAAATTAGGCAGCTTTGTCCTGTTCTTAGGTTAAAGGTTTGTTTTAGATAATTTATGTTTTTATTTTTAAGCAATAGAAGAAGAGAAGTATAAGTTTGGGCTTTTAGTTAATGTTTAAATAATGCATAAAAAAGTGTTTTTTTTTTATTTCAAAAAAACTAACTTTGAGCTTGTTTAGTTAAATAAGTCAAAAGTTTTTATTGGTATAAAAGTAATATAATTTAAGGACATGGATGAAATCTTTTATTTGTTATTCTAAAATAAAGTCAAGATATCATAAAAAAAAAAGCTTTCATAAAACTTTTAAATAAGTACAAAATGGTTGACTTAACACAAAAATGCTTGTAAAATCCACAAATATTTTTTACAGAAGTATTTAAACATATCAAAAGTAATTTTTAAAGTAAATAAGACAAAAGCAACTTTAAATAAACCATTCCAAACAAGCTCTAAAGAGAAACCTATCAAGTATAAAATCACATAAATATAACAACCAAATTAGAATAATACGTAGACACTACAATTTTATTTGGCTTACAATGGTTGTACACTAAAGTGCATAGTACTTAATCCTAGCTGTTGGATTAAGGAAAAATGATGTAAATAATAATGCAAGCAAACATCATAATAATTAATCGGACGGCTAGGATTGAAGATGTATAGAACTTTGGTATTACGTTTGTTTACGTTATACTTCCTCAAATGTGTAAATAAAGGATAATAATATGAATTTTTCAAAGAGTGCCGAAACCGTTTTGTCGGGTATAAATTGCTTAAATTAAATAAACTGTTTTTGTGATTAATTTTTTGTTCTCTTTTTGTTTATCTTTGGAATTCCTAAGGAGTAAAGGACCTCATCCATGTGCGTTTGTCTCCCTTGGAAGTCAGAACGAGGTTTTATCAGGTTGGATTTTGTACTTAAAAATTCGACCAAGGACTAAATTTTGTATTATGATTTTTGTCTGAATCTAGCAGCCACAAATTCTGTAAGCTAGCTGCACGTGGGCTTGCAACATATGAAGCAAAAGCTCATTTTAGGTTCAAGTTGTGAATGAAGTGAAGGAATAAACTTGATCCAAAACAAACTGAGTCATAATTTTGCTTGGAACTTTTGTTTAATTGTTTTGGTTTTTTTTTTTTGGGGTTTATCTTTGTTATTAAAAATGAGAACAATCAAATATAGTAGAAGAAGTATTCCTCTTATTTTTTTATTATTATTTATAAATTGTCTTGAAAAGGGATAAATGTTACTAGAGTTATCAAACATGGTTATGGTATGTTAGCTCGCTGTACAACTGTCCAAAGAAGACGCTAAGTATCCAAGGAATAGTGCTGTTTTTATTGTTATTATTGTCTTTTTAAACCACGAATATAAATTGAGTTAGATTAGGTGCTCGAAAAGTATGGTTAGAACTAAAATTTCTTAGGCCGTTTAGAAAAATGGTTGTAACCAATAGTTTTAGTTTGAGACTGTAGCATATGAGAGTTTTATACTATCGCTTTTACTGTAGCACGTAAGAGATTTACAGTTGTAGCTGATGGTTAAAACCGCTCTTCTAAATAACCTATTATAACACGTGAGAGATTTACATTGTAATAATAAAAATTTTGATTAAAACTGATTTTTTCAAACACCATTTATCTCGTGGTTTAATTTTCAACGGGGGAATAGGTGTAATAAGAAACATGGAATAATGAACATGTTACATCGTAATTTGATTAGTTCACAAGATTTTTATTGATATTGTCCAAGTGTATCCTAAATATAATGATCAATGGACCGATTTGGGGAAAATTGTCGTTCTCAAGGATTGTTCCAACACGAATGCAAATATTTAAGACCATACGACATTTAAATACGACCTTATATTAATATAGTCTTTGTGATCTTAATCAAATTTACGGTTTACTGATACAAAACAAAGGGGAACTAATAATATAATAATGGTGAACTAATATTAATACGAAAATCTCTGTGGCAAGCATAACAACGTAGAACTATATTTAGATTAATTACAGGAAAAGTTACCCTACAAAATAAGAATAAGAATAACATATAATAAGTAAACTATTATATGGTTCATGAGTTCGGTTTTCTCGGGCAGTTCACAAGGCAATCTAGTACCACCCCCCTAAAATGATAATCTAGGGACCATCCTAGTACTATTAATTTATTATCTCAACTATATGATCTACAACCCAATATTTTACTGCACATATATGTATATTTGTGTGTGTATAGACTAATTATTGTACAAATATTTTATTTTATGCCATTGGAGTTCGATATGAAAGCTATGTTAAAGTCAAGACAACACTACATTAGATCCGGTTCATATATACTCATCACTTGAAAAAAAATGGAAAATGGAAATACAAAAACTCTTTTCAACAAAAAAAAAAAAAAAATGGTAGATCTCTTTTCCGCAAACTTTAATTAGCAAGGGATGAGGTTTTGTTAAATGCGGACAGTAAAATCTCCAATCAAATGACTCCAATCATATTAAGGGCCCCTGATTTAATCTCGATGATATCGAAAGAGTCAAATTGATCTAGGATATTTTGTATATGAACAATAAAGTGATGAAAATAAATAAATTAGAAACAATAAATGTGAGAGCTGTGTACTATAATATTTGACGATCTTAGTATATACAGAGAAAAAGAGTCAATCAGAGAGGTTTGAATATAGAGAAAATGAAATCTTAGAGAGCTTTTTTGGTTGAGAACGAGTGTAGACAAGCAAGTATGAATGAGAATGAATGTGATTCAAGATTGAATTTGATTGAATGCATTTAGGCGTGAAAGAGATGGTCGTATGTGTGTCTCTCGTTAAATTCGTCCTTTGATCCCTTGTAAAATATAGCAGGAAGGGAACGCCCCATTAATGTCTTGACACAATGACTATCATTTTCTTACTTGCAAACCTTTTACCCTATGAGATAAGATTTTTAATTTGAAGAATTGATGTAAATATTCTCTCTCGGCTTTTTTTTGATAGAATGCAACTCTTGTTGTTGACTTCTTGTATAATCGAACTTCTTATATATGTTTTTTTTAAGTATTTTATAGGCTGTTTGGAATAACAGTGAATATAGTGATTTGTTGTTCTTTATTATAGTATGTAAGAATTTTACATTGTTCGTAATTATAACTGATAGTTTTAATCGCTCTTTCAAACAATGTATTATATATAGACTTGTGGATGTGTGATTTATAGGGTGTTTGAAAGGGTGGTGGAAACTAGTGATGGGAACCACTTTTACTGTAGCATGTGAGAGTTTTATATTGTAACACATTTTTTTATTATTATTACTGTAGCATGTTAGAACTTTATACTATTCATAACTGAGATTATGGTGGAAACTGAGTAGTGAGATTAGGCACTATATGACACCCTTAACAACACCACTAGTTTCCATAGAATGCAATCATATTAGCACCATATTACAATGATTACCAAAGGTCATTTCAACGTTTTCGTGAGAGATTATGAGTGGCCGTTTAACGTTTTCTTAAACAAAAAAAGCCAGAGATATTTCTAAAGTCTAAATCTCGATCATTACAATCATAGAGAAAATAGAAAGAAAATGAGACCACAAGATAATTTGGGAGAACAATTTTAACTATTTTTTTATGATTTGAACTACTTTTTGATTTGAATTTTGTGAGAGATCATGTTATAGTAAGAATGTTGGAACCATAAAAAATTGTTGGAAGCGCTTTTGTTCAACAAATCCTAAAATTAAAAATACAACCAACATAATTATAAACAATTTTTAACAACAGATATATCAAATGTCCATGCCAATGCCAAAATTTGACATTTGGATTGTTGTTATTCTAATCATTATTTAGAATTATAAATGTTAAATTTAAAATATAAGTAGTATAAAAGGCACAACAATTTGATTGGATATTTCTATCTGCTTTCAATTTTTTTTAACATAATACTAGTTATTTCTTTGATGTGATTGTGAAATATCCCTCTCAACCCACCTGACCTTCACCAAAATAATTATATATTTTTCTTAAAAATTAAAATTGTTTTCTATTATAATTCTTGTAACGCCCCAAGTGGGGGTTAGTAGTTTTAAATAAATTAAATATAGATCAAAAAATAAAAATAAAACTTCAAAAAGAATTTGCTCGGGACTTAAATAAAAGCTCTCAAATCAAAATAAAATATAAACAACAAAAAAACTACAGTTTAATGTAGCACTTTTAAAATAATAATATAAAACTGTTATCATCATCATTCTAATCCTCAATACATCTTAATACAGTCACAGATAATATGATGCTTACATTATAATGAAGAACATTCTTAACAAATGAAGCGATTCTAACTGAATACAATTATATAGCTTCCTCAACTATTTTTCTCGTAGCCACCTCACGCTTTATGAGTCCTAAAAAGATGAAAATATAAGGGAAACCATTACTTACCTTTAGGTTTTTATCATTTGCTGTATTAACACCTGCATGGTTAGTATTCATCAATATTATTCATCTTATGAGATTGAGTACAATCATATCTCGTGGATACCGTACATTAATCATTACCAAGTTTTTTACATATACATATATACATCATCATGATTAATCAATGTTCTTAGGTATCCACAATGCAATAGAGTATCACATCATTCAACTCAACAAAACCCAAATGGGCATGCTTGATCACTCTATCAATCATTCCAAGAGCCTTAGATGAGGGGACATTAAGCCCCAATTCCTCACCAAGTCGATTCCTATGCAGTGCATTCTAGGACTTTGGACCCAAGGGATCGTTATCACCTCCCCTTATTTGCCTTTTAGTGTATTCGTACCCAATGACATAACTGCCGCCCTCTTTATATCTTACCATTCCTCTCATAACCACTACTGTTATATATAGAGTGTATTTCCTAACCATGCTTCTCAATTTATATCAATACATGTCAATCAATTTATTCCTCGCTGTACATTATAGGAAGAGTTTATATTATTGTCTCATAAGGGATGTTCATATTACAACAATTCAACATATATGTATATATATCTTGCAATGTAAAGAACCAATTTTAATTCCACAAAACCTCACAAAACATGAGTAATAGATTCCCTACCTTTTAACGAATATACTACTAAAAACTTCCAGCTTACAAAAACAAGTTCACCACGTAAGCTCCAAGCATGTTGTTATCCTAGGATGTAAGAAATAATCATACTTTAACTTAAATCCTACTTTATAATCATGCCAATTTACTATCTATTTTTATTAGTATACCATAATCATTAATATGAAATCTTTGAAACATTTCGTAACACAAAATGACGAAAAATAGGTGAGTTTGAACTGCACAATTGGCCTACCGATCAAACTGTACATTTTAGACCCCCCACTAGCCTGTCAATTTGTAGGGTTTTGCCTACCGGTTTGGCAGGGTTCGACCTGCTGAACCTATCAATTGGTCAGGCTTGTCGATTGGCGAGTCTAGCCTGCCGATAGAACAATTCTGGAAAAATGGATTTTTCATTTTCGAAGATCTCAAGCTTTAAAACTTAATCCATTATCAATTTCTAGGACGTAGACAATGTGCAAAAACTATAAAATATCACATTTAAACACATGTAGATCATTTTTCTCAAAATTTTTGTGCTCAACATATA
Source organism: Artocarpus heterophyllus (assembly GCA_025403435.1). Classification (NCBI taxonomy): domain Eukaryota; kingdom Viridiplantae; phylum Streptophyta; class Magnoliopsida; order Rosales; family Moraceae; genus Artocarpus; species Artocarpus heterophyllus. The sequence goes on along the minus strand of CM046338.1, from coordinate 8,347,044 downwards.
AATCTAAACCAAAAATGAAAACTTTTCAAAACTTGCTCAAAAACTCATTCAAACAAAGATCTACGTATATCAAGCTTTAAAAACGCTGTATAATCATCCTTACATATCAATAACATTTCTCACAAATCTTATGCTAAAACATAAATTTAAATCATAGTTTTAGTCTATGAAACCTCACCTTAAGCATGAAGAAAATGGTGATTTTGCTTGCAAAATCCTTGGTCCTCATTTTATGATTATGGAAGATTTAAGAAAATAACTTTGGATCTTTCTCTTAATTACCTAGAAGCTGGATTTATGCTCCTTGATCTTGGAGCAAACAAAGGAAAAAGGAGAAGAGGGAAACAAAAGAGAGAGAGTTAACGTGAGAGAAGAAGAAAAAGAAAAGAAAAAGAAAGAAGAAGGAGGAGACAAGGGGATGGGAGCAGGTATCAAATTTAGTCTCCTTTAGAGACTTTGGAACATATAATGCCAAATGTCATTCTTGAAATAAATTAGAAACTCCAAGGACGTTTTGGTTAATATACTTAATAGGTGTAGAAAAATTGAAAATGGGTAGAGTAAATAATATGGATTAGATTTTAGATGAAACAAAATTTTACAAAATTTTAACTGGCACACTAATAATTAATTTAATCATAATTATATCCGTTAAAAGATAACAGGTGTTACAATTTTAAAACTTAAAATTTATGATAAAAAGTCTATATAATATTTGAAATGACATTATATACTGAAAGATAAAAGAGAAAATAGATTATTAAATCTATCACTTTTATAATATCAGAAATTAGAAAAACACAATTTTGTTTATATTAATAATTTTTTTATTAAAAATGTTGTTTTTAAAAAACTTAACACCTTATACAACGAAACACAATTTTAAAAATAATTCTAGTACATTTTATTTTGTAATTTTTTTAAAAAGAAAAACTAAAATAAAAACACTACCGATGTTTTACCCTATTTAGACTCGAAATCCAAAAATCAAAGTCGCGCCATTATTGGCTACACTCCTCCATTTTGATTTTCATTATTTCCCTTTCCTTTTTTTCAGCCCTTTTCTCGTGATAATTCCTATTTTGTTCATTTGACTCGAAAGGCCATCAGGGAAATTCAATTTAGAATAGCGGATGAATAAGGAAACTTGCTAATTATACAATGGACAAAACCGCGTAAAGCCGTAAACCACTAGCAGGCTTTATGTGTGTGTGTGTATATATATATATATATATATATTTATATTTGGGCAAACTTTTTCTTGGGAGGAAAAATAGCCGTTTAATTTTTACTACGTAATAGTAAGATTATATTATATTGTGCATAATAATAACATTAATAATATGAAAGGAAAATCCAACGAAGCTAGCAACGTAATAAATATATACCGAAATTCTTTGAGCAAAGAGACAAACGTCCTGAAAGAGTGGGAGGGTTTTCAATAAAATTTAATATTATTAACGGCGGAAAAAAAAAAAAGAAAAGGAAGAAAGAAAAATTGAAAGATTTTCTAATATGGAAGGTCTTGGCATTTCTTAAAAATTTTCTTTGACGTCGCCCTCTTTCCCTGGAACTTAGTGGGAAAGCCATCTCTCTCTCTTACTTTCTCTCTCTACCCTTCTTCGTCCTTTTATGGGCGTCAGTGGTCTATAAATGACTCAACAATTCGCTCTGTAACAACTCCCCAGTCTCCTACTCTTCTTTCTTTCTTATTCTTCTTTCTTTTTTCTGCAAATATTTTCTCTCGCCGGATAAGGTGATAATATATAGTAATATCATCAGACTATGGAGGACTTGGGCTTATTATGGACTTATCAAGAGGTGAGCTTGATTCGTTCTTCTTCATTTCTTCTTCTTCTTCTTCTTCACTTTCACACATTTCTCTGTTATTTTTGTTTAAATATGTGTTTTGTTTGCTTTGTCTGCAACTGATACTTTGGTTCAAGTTTTTTCCTTTTCCTTTTTAATGGTTTCTTTCACTGTCCTTTTAATCCTCATCTCAGTTTAATAACCGTTTCTGACTTGGCTTCATTTTTCAAAACCTTTTTTGTTTATTTCTACAACAAAAAGTCTAAAGTTAAAAAGATTGCGACAAAATTTTTTGAGCTTTTTTCAGTCTTGCATAGACCATATACTCATAGGAATTTCAGGTTTTATTCATTTTTTAATGTGAATTTTCCTTCACCCTCTCTTTTTTTTTTTTCCCTTTCTGGGCAGCGTTTAAATCATTTGCTGGACCATTAAGATTATTTGTCACCTTGGGAATTTCCTTAGCATAAGTGATTACTTTCACTGTCCTTCCATTAAACATAACACAACACCCATTGGTTGAAACTTTTGAGTTATACACATGTCGTTATTGATGGAAGCTTGTGATGTTTTTATGGCATTAAGTTATTATAGGGCCCCATTTCACAATTTTTGTTGTTAAAGGGTAGGTTTAATGGTGACAGTACTCTCTTTTTTCCCTCTTTTTTTTTTTTTTTTTTTTTATCTTTTCCATTTTTTCTCTCTAACAAGAGAAGCATTGTTTGACTAAGAGAACAGGAATCTGCATGGGCCCTTGTTGCTAGATTTTTCTGTTCTTCCTAACTTTGAATTTCTTGCTCATCAATCTGGTTTTATTCAGAAACCCAACTAAATAAATTCTTAAAAAAAGAAAAAGAAATCTCTTCTTTTTCAAAAGTTTTTTGCCCATGTCGAGTTTGATGTTGATCATTCCTTGTGTGAAACCCTTTTAATACAATCTTTGTATCTCATATATTGATTAACTAATCTGTTTTTTTATTGGACAGAATATCGAAGAGCTTAAGCACAAGCTTCTCTGCAAAACGGTAGAACTAGACTCGGTAAAAATGGAAGCCAAAGAACAAAAGAGAAAGATTGAAGAGTACGTGAAGACCCTGCTTGATCTCTTGAAAACGGCGCAGAAGGAAAGAGACGAAGCAAGAGAACAGCTTCAGAAACTCCTCAACAAGATCACCATGCTTTCTACTTCTTCTTTTTCCAATCCAATTCCTCATGACCAATTTCACAACAATATTCACCCCCATTCCGACCCAGAAAGCCCTCTCTTATTGCCTGCAAACAAGGCAAACTCAAGCATAACAGAGTCGAACAGCCTCTCCGAAAACACCTACAACCACCATTCCCACAACTCCTCCCCCGTTGACTCCTTATTCGACGCCGTCTCCTCTCCCGAATTCTCCAACATCAACGTTGCCGACTCCAGCCACATCGGTTTTGCGAATCAACCCTTTGTTCAGGACTACAACGCTCCGAAGATGGATCATGTGATTGACAATCTTGCGAAAGGGAATACTCTGCCTCAGAAGGGGAAACTGCTGCAGGCTGTTATGGAGGCCGGACCTCTCCTTCAGACGCTTCTTGTGGCGGGACCGCTACCCCGGTGGCGGAACCCCCCTCCCTTGCAGCCTTTCAAAATTCCACCTGTTTCAATCAAAGGCGCCGAGGCTGCAGGCCCGGGGCTGAAGCCGGTGGATAATTCTTCCTCTGTGGGGGCTCAAATGGCGCTCAATTCATTGGCCCATTCCCAAACGTGTTCGGCTTCGATGTTAAATTTCGGTGCTGGTGGTGGTTCTTCTAATAGTTCATGCTTCAACAATTCAATGATATTGACTACTGCGAGTTCAAGTTTCAATGACCAATTTTCGATTCCTATTGGGAAGAGACATAGGCTCCATTGAAATGATTTTTGAGTTTTGGGTTCGTTCTGTAAGAAAAAACATTCAGAGTTTTATGGTGGGGTTTTTTTTTTTTTTGGTGGTGTAAATGGATACTTTTGTTTTCTGGATTTGGAAGTCTAAATGACATAGCTAGTTAACATAATCTTTAGCCTTTTTTTTTTTTTTTTTCCGGGTTTTGAGTCTTTTGCCTATCACAAAAGATGAAATTTTTCTTTTCATCTTACCTCAGATGGAAAGCAAATTGGAATTTGGTTTAAATATATAGAGTTATATACTGTTTTCAGTTGTCTGAACATTCCAAAATTTCAATCAGAAAACGCCAGCATATTGTTATTTAGGTTAAAGCTCTACTTTCAAGTAGTAATGTGAAATTTGTTTTGACAGTTGTGCTCTAACTTTTTTGGTTAAACAGTCTGAATCCAACCTCCAAGCCCCATTGGGTTTCTGATATGCCTCGGAATCGTCTCGCTTCAAAAGAAAAAAACATGCCCAAAAATCGAAATTTTCTTGTACAGAATCGAATGCTACTACTCTTGAAGGTGAATATTATTCTCGGTATCATCACCAGCCTCGTCAGTCGACATCAGTGATCTTTGATCTCATCGCGTTTCATCACCTTTATATTTTTCCTTTTGAGTACAGCCAGACACATGGTAATTGTTAGTTTTGTAAAAAGTTCATAACTGCGTAAGGCTCTGTTCATAACTTTTAATCTACTTCAAATATGTCTCTCAGTCCAGATTCAAATGATGCCGTGACACCTCATTTGAGTCCATGGGTGATTGCCTCGGTCGTTGTGATCTGTGCCATAATCGTCGTATTCAGTTACTTCAGGATAGGCGTGCAACTTTGCTGCCTGTCCCAGCGGATGACCTTCTCAAGAAACTGGGTTCCGACGAGGCGGCTTTTAGACGAGTCCAATACCGATGATCCTTCTCTTCAGTTTTACAGCCATGGGCTCGATTTTTCCACTATCCACTCCCTTCCTGTCTCCCAGTTCAAGGAAGAGAGTGAAGGAGAAGCGAACAAGACGAGGAGTACAGATTGTGCAGTGTGCTTGGGGGAATTCGAGGAAGGAGAGTGGCTGAGACATTTGCCAAGCTGCTCTCATTCCTTCCATATTTCTTGCATAGACACTTGGTTTCTGAATCACTCCAATTGCCCTCTTTGCAGAACAGAGGTTCCAAGTCCCGAATTGGAGGACCTCGAGTCTCCTGTTTCAATCTACTCTCTCCCGCAAACTCTACGACGGGAGGATTTCTTTAGGGAAAGGGCTGCACATTACCAGCTTCTACGCTCCCATATCTTGCAAAACTCGGTTAGTAGGCGTGATACCACAGCTGAAAATTGAATTGTATTTATTTGTCTTTGTAGTTATTTTTTTGCTTCAATCTTTTGCATTATCTGTGAAGATTGAAGAATTTTAGTCTAGAAAATGCATTCATCGAGAGAAAGATGTTGCATTCTATTGAGCTAGCTGGGCGTACAAGGAAAAAAACTAACTGTTGAAAGAGCTTTTCATGAAATCCATTTGTAGCCAAGTCAAACCAAAAAACATTTGACCTCCATTACCGGACACTACAGCTATCATGCTTGATGGTTATATTCAATGTCACATATTTTTCTAGTTTTAAGTTGGCTTCTCACCACTTTCTCTTCGAGGAAAAAGAGATAAAAACAAGCGCAAGAGTAACACGAGTTGTCTGTTTCCTCCATTAGAAATGATTGGTTTTAATCCACACCAAATATCTTACTTTTACAAGGAACATGGTCGTGTTTGAAATTTTGATTCACCGTTGAAACAAGGGGAACAGTTTTTCAATTCTTTGAACAATTCAATTAAAACATCCCAGTTCCAGCTACCTCGTGGTCTGCATGACGTGCTATCAATAATATGCAAAAATTTGATTACCAAGAAAACAGATCAATCACAGGAACCACACGCTTGATTATGATGAATGTCCTTTAGATAAGCCCCTTATAACTTGCACAATATAGTCAAATATTAAATGTACGCTCGTATGGTTTTCGTTGCGGAAATGACTTTAAAAAGTACCGCATTTTTGCAAAGGCTTCACATGATAATTGGTTTCAAGTAGTTCTTGCATTCATCCGCGTGACAAATGTGGAAATTAAATTTGTTCCAATGTTAAATGTGACAGCAAAAATACCCAAAAAAAAATTGATAATAACCAGTAGCACAAGGGATTACAACTTCAAACCGAACTCGAGTCTCATAAATCATTGAATGGGAACAAAATTGAAATTCTCGACTGCAATTTGCAAAAACTATAAACTACCTTAGATAATTCCGATTTTGTTAGCAACATCAAGTGCATCAAAGTCTGGTGTCAATCTAACATAAGCCTTCTTGGTACCATCAGGTCTGGACATGATTTTCAAAATTAAGGGTCAAAACATATAAAGAGAAAAAACAAGGAAAAAAAAAAAATCTGCAACACAATTTGTATCAAGTAAAAAAAGTCCTACCTGATCAAGGTGTTAACTTTCTTGGCCTGAATGTCATACATCTTCTTGACAGCATCCTTAATCTTCTTTTTGTCAGCACGTATGTCAACAATGAACACCAAAGTGTTGTTGTCTTCAATCTTCTTCATTGCAGACTCAGTGGTAAGGGGATACTTGAGAATCTGATAGTGATCAAGCTTGTTCCTCGGTGGGGCACTGATGCGAGGATACTTGGGATTCCTCTCTTTCTTCAATGTCTTTGGACGATGGAATGTAACTGATGTTCGGATCTTCTTAGCCGTCTTCTTAAAGGTTGGACCTGATTTCACTGCCTTAGCAGTCTTCAAGGCTTGGGCCTTTGGATCAACCTTTTTTGCACCATCAGCTGCATGATCAACAATCAAAGAGGGGACAAGAAGGAAATCAGTATATGTAGTAACAACCCAGTTAATCTAACCTCATTATATGAAAAGTTAAAAAAAAAAAAAAAATCTATTTAACAAGCTCAGATGCCAGCAAATTACCATTACGTGCTAATTAAAAATTTAAAAGAAATAAAATAACATCATAAATCTCTTTCACAACCTAAATTTTTGTTATTAAGAACCCATAAACACTAAACTTGGGATAACAAATGCTTTGATTTCGTTCACAAATTTTGTACTATCATTTATAAGCTTTTTGTTCTTAAAACCCTATAACTCTCGTCCAGCACAACAGCATTGCACGAATTATCTCTCCAACCAACACTATGTATAAAGATAAGTTTGCTCTTTCAATAGCTTCAAGCCTATTTTTACGGCATAGAAAGAGCCAAAAAAAAAAAAAAAAACATAAAGTAAACGAAGACTATAATATGACAAAATTAACCACAATTACGAATTTTATTATTGAAACCTCAAATAGAAGCTGACTCACTTTCACTTAGCAGAAAGAACTCTACTTAACTAATTAGCTTTCTAAAATTCAAAATGGCTGCCGGAAGGAATCAAAAATCAGTACAGACAGGGGCGGAGCATATGCTAACAATGACAATAAAAATTAAATAAAGAGAGGTGTGAAACTTTAGAAAGGGTGGAACATAATTTCAGAGGAGTATAATTTTAAGGAGGGCAAAATATAACTTTTACAAAATTTTATATACAATATGGAAGGAAAAAAAAGTTGAAAGGGGAGGCCCTCGTCCGTGTGTAGCTCCGCTCTTGAGTACCGATGTTAAGGAGAAAAAAATCCGCTATAAAGGCCACACTAACAGAAATAAAAACTATTAACATTTATAAAATAAAGTCTTCTCACAGAAGCCCGGAAAACTTGATAAGTTTCCAAAAAACCATATCGAATGAGATAATTTTCACACGGCCGAACCATAGTTTATTCCAATCAATTAACTAATTAAAATGAAAGAAAAATCTACAAATAAACAAATAAATATACATACAAACGTATACATAAATCCGTGTGTAAACAAATAGCATTTCAAGATTCAATACCTATTTTCTATGGCTTCTGAAAAAAAAATTGCACATTTAGAATGAAAATTAAGAGCGAATGAAACGAAGAAGAAGAGGTAATAGGACGGAGTCGGTACCTTTAGGAGCCATTGGCAGCTGAAGAAGAAGCCTTGCCTAACAACGAAATGTGAAACCCTAGCAGAAGAATCGAAACATAGAGGCGCACAAGTTAGTAAATCATTACGATTTTGATTAAGGGAGTGGAGAAGAAGAAGAAGAAGATGAAGCGAAGAGAACCTGTAAATGGTAAGCGAAGCAAAGGGCCGTCTCTAGGGTTTGGGATGTGGGACGGTGTTAATACTGTTATTTAAAGACGGCAACATGAAATAGATGTCCTCTACATTCCCTTCCGTTTGCAGTATAGGCTGGGCCTGCATTTTGATTGTGGGCCTGAAATAGTTTCACATGCTCCACTTTTTGGGTCAATTTGAGATCCACTTCTCTGATTGTTTTTGAAGGAGAAAGTTTGGAAACATGCTATTTTAAAGAATATAAATATAATGATATAATTAATGATAAGTATTTTAAAGTTAAGATTAGATAAATAAGTATTATTTAAGGGTATTATATTCTTTTGGATAAAAAAATAATATGAATCAATAAAAGAAAAAAATAGGTGATAGAATAAAATAATAACAGCAAAGAAGTGTTATACAGTATACGCCTAATTTACCCTCCACTTTTTCTTTTATTTTTTAATAATAATAATAACAGTATTAGTAATAGTAATAGTACACCGCATAGTATTTAACGAAAGGATTAATTTTGGATATGCCCCTGAACCATATACCTTAATTTAACATATGCAAGAATTTTGAAAAGGATATATTTCACCTTTTAAAATAGGTAAAATTGTTCAATATATACCATCAACTAATTTAGTTACAAAAATGCCTCTAAAATATTCATTTTACATTCCAATTTGAAAAAGTTAAGGACTAAAATTATTAGGTCGCGAGCGTTTATGAAAATATAATTAATATATCATCATTGTTCTATCAGTATCATAAATTTATAATTTTGGTAATTTTTATATCTGACGAAGAGTACCCACATACCCACATAAAAATATGAACATAGTTTTAGTGAATTTACATATTATGCTAGTAAATATATAAGTTATATATTTTTGTTACGTTTAATATGTATAAAAGCACGGCTTAAATAAGTTATATTCATGAAATATATAAATATCAAATTTTTTTTTTAGGGAAAGAGATCTAAATAGTATTGATCTGCACCTTTTTGAAAAATATTAGTTGGTACGTTAGTATGAATTTTTTGCCAAAAAAAATTATAGGGATTAATTTCTTTTAATAGTAAAACATCGGGATCCGATTGAAGTACGTTATTATTACATATTTTGATGTGGCTTTTCACTTAATACCATGCATTTTGGTTTCTCTTTCATTTTCTTGTAGCAACTTTTTAGAGTCTCAGACCTTTGACAAGCCTTGTGGATATTTTGCAGGAAAATTATTGTCACGTCAAATTCCATAGACTTACATACAAAATAACAGACACAAATTTTAACAAGTGGGAAAAAAAGAATAAAAAACTTTGTATGAAATACAAGGAACTTCCTTTGGTATGTTGCTATAGACTAATGTGTATCATCTCAACTCTATGTTTCAGGTTGGTCTTCGTTTGTGACACCGGGATTGATAAAGCCAGCTAAAGGTCCTTGCAAATCAGAACCATAAATGTGACCCATCTTGGTGCGTTTTGTTTCCAAGTACCTCTGGTTTTCCTCTGTGATGGGCGTCAACACCGGAACCCTTCCAATCACAGCCAACCCATATCCCTTGAGACCGGTGAACTTGGCCGGATTGTTGGTCATTAGCCTCATTGTCCTAACCCCTATGTCTCTTAAAATCTGCTTTGCCATAAATTAAAATCAAACAAGCTACAAAGAACATTCTACATTTTTGTGTACTAAATAGAATGACATGGTTTGTCAGGCTGACCTGAGCCCCTATACCGTATTCACGCGCATCAACTGCTAGGCCAAGCTCTATATTGGCCTGCACTGTGTCATGGCCTTGATCCTGCAGATTGTAGGCTCGAAGCTTGTGACCAAGACCGATGCCTCTTCCTTCATGCCCTCGGAGGTAAACAACAACTCCTCTGCCAGCTTGTTCAATTAATTGCATTGCTAAATCCAACTGATTGCCACAATCACACCGTGCCGAACCGAATATGTCCCCTGTTAAGCATTCTGAATGGACTCTCACTAGTACATCTTGTCCATTTCCTATGTCTCCCTATTCAACGAAGATGGTAGTAGTAGTGGCTTAGAGAGTTCTAACATTTGCCATCTGCTGATGAGCAAAAACAGATTAAACTATTGTGTGTTGAAAACAGAAAGTACCTTCACAACAGCAATGTGTTCTGTTCCATCTAGCTTTGAGCTATAGCAGTAAGCCTGGAATAGGCCCCACTTTGTAGGCAGGCGTGAGATCGAGGTTCTTTGGACCAATTTTTCCCTTTTTCTTCGGTACCTATAAGCAGAATTCAGAGTGTTAGCCATGAAGAACAATTGTATAAAGAGCCACCAACTTCCAAATGTAATACTTGAAGTTCACTTAATGTAAGAGTTTATATGTTAAAAAAGAAAAAAAAAAAAAGCTACTGAATTTGCTGATAAAAGAGAACAAATTTCTGATGACTTCCCAAAAACAAAAGAAGGCGTTATTCAGTAAAGCTCACCTAATTAAATCAGTTATGGATACCATAGGGATGCTATATTCCAAGGACAACTTTCTTAAATCTGCCAAAGAGGCCATAGAGCCGTCATCTGGATCAACAATGGCGGAAAGAACGGACATTGGACGTAGGCCTGCTAGGACAACCAGATCAACAGAAGCCTCAGTGTGACCAGCCCTCCTCAGAACCCCTCCATTTCGGTATTTGAGGGGAAAGACATGGCCCGGCCTTCGGAAGTCTCCTGGTTTAGAATCAGGAGATGAAAGAGCAAGAACAGTCTTTGCCCTGTCTGAGGCTGATACTCCAGTAGATGTGCCAGATTTAGCATCCTATTCAAGCAAAACAATTGGGTGTAAAATGGAATATCTTAGTTACAAGTAAGGTGAACAACGATTTCTTGTTTGGTGGAAAACCTTACCACTGTGATCGTGAAAGTGGGAGCAGAAGAGTCTTCATCTTCTGTTTCTGGTGACATAAGAGGAAGTTTAAGTCTTTCAAGATCCTCCTCTTTCATGCCAACTGAAACAATTCCCGAGCCGTGCTTAACCATGAACGCTACATCCTTTGGACTCGTAAGTGATGCTGCCATGATAATGTTCCCTTCAATATCCCCATTTTCATCATCTACAACAATCACAAACTAAGAGAGAGGGGACAAAAAAATAGAAAACTAAATGAGTGTTGGTCAACATCAATTTCATCCTGCTTATAATTTCTTAAAACTCAGAAAAGCCTAGCCCTTAGCAAATATTGGCTTTTATGATACTGTAGTTGGCACATCTAATCCTGAACTTTTCAGGATTGGCAAACTATCCTTAAACTTCTGATCTTGGAAAATTGTCTACGAATTTTATTTTATTTTTTAAAAAAAGCCATTGCAGAGAGTCTCCAAATGGATGTCGGCTGTTGAAATTTGGACAAAAATATTGCATGTTTGAAAATTTTTTTTTTTAAAAAAAGAACAGCCATTGCAGAGAGTCTCCAAATGGATGTCGGCTGTTAAAATTTGGACAAAAATATTGCATATTTGAAAAAAGAATTTGAAATCTTGTGTAACATGTTAGAGCATGTCATGTCATGTCAAGTGCATGAATCATTTGTAACCGTTTTTGATTGCAATGGTTTCAAAATTGAAACCAATTTATTTGTGTAACGGTTTGCATAAATGGTTTCATATTCATTTCCCATTAAACTACAATTTTCATCTCCTGGTAACTGATTTTCTGGATGCTATATAAATCCTTGATGGAGGATTTATAAAAGCAGAGAAAACAAAGGAAACAGTTCACGTTCATGTGTTGAACATAAGATTGGCTCCCTATCACAAATACTTAGTTTATATACACCATCGTATTGAGTTTTTTGTGTGATAGAAGCATCCAAACACCAGTGATACAATATTCCACCACAGCAAACTAAAGCAGAATTACACAGTGCAGTGCAATGGCAGGAGGTATAAGTTTTCCTTCACGCTTCTGTTTACGGTTTTGTTCCTTATATGCATATTCAATCTAGCATTTTAGGATCGTAAATTATGCTTTTGTTTGGCATCAGAGTCGAATTACACCCCTGCTTTGTGTGAAAAATCTGGAAAAATCATACACTATGTTAGTTAGTCATGGTTGAAATTTGTTTGATTTCTGGGTTTTTGATTTTAACGTTTTTTAATTGAAACTGAGATTAGAAATCATTTAGACATTAGATTTTTAAGAATTTTGCAATTTGAAATGTCGAAAACGGTGTTGGATGGTGAAAAACCAGCCGGGTTTGAAATCGGGTCATAATTCAGGTCAGTCGGGTCAAAACGACTTGGTTTAAGGTTGAAGACAACATAAAATGACATGTCGTTTGGCTTTAGGTCAGCCAAAATGACATGTCATTTCTGGCTGAAGGGGGCGCGTTTTCATAGCTAAAAATGACATGTCGTTTTGGCCCATAATGACCAAAACGACATGTCGTTTGGACTGTTGGCAGGCTGAGTTTTATCAAAACGACGTGTCGTTTTGTTGGGCATAATTTAAAAAAAAAACCTGAAAATTAAAAAAAAAAATTGATTTTTTCCCAGATTTCATAAAGTGATCTTTTGAGGAAAATTTCATAAAATTTTTCAGATTTTATAATTTTATGAGATTTTCATAGTATCCACAATTTTGATATTTTTATGAAATTTTTCATATTATGGAATAATTTATGAAAAATTCATAATTTTAAATATTCATAATTTTTGGTGTTTGTTATGAATATTATACATTTATGATGTGGATATAATTTTGTAAATTTGTATGCATATAATGTTCATTATGTATAATTTGTGATTTAAAATTATGCATGCAATATTAAGTTAAATAATTTAGTACATTTAAATTTTGTGCAATAATGTGCTAAATTATGTTTTTGAATGCATAGTTTTAATCTATGCATAATGAATATTGGTACATAAATTATGGATTCTTTGTTCATATTTATTTATTGCTTTAAGTAAATGCAATTTATTTATGAGCAAAAATTTTAAAATAAATGTCTAGTGATGTATATAATTTATGAATAATTAAAGAGTAGCCACAACATCTATGATTATGCAAAAATTATATTAAATGTTTGAATCACATATGGTAAAATGACATTAAATTGTGATTAATCATATGTAATATGATAAATTTTATCCCACAGGAATTTTTATTATATTTAATATGATTAGTTAGGATGATGTATCAAATTATCTTTCTTAATTTACCTACAGGAATTAAGAAAAGGGAAAATAATTTGACAGTGTCATCATAAGGATATATGAGTCTGTTTGAATTAAAAATTTAGCCCACAGGCAATTTTTATGTCATTTGATTCATATTTTAATGCATGATTTACATTGAAAAACATGTCATAAAGTATTGTAGCCTTAATTTAGTAATATAAGCATGTATGTTTTATTATGCAGCTTTGCAAACTGTGAATTACTCAGATTTTCATTGTGACATTCATGAACTTAAGGGTGATAACTATAAGATGTGGAATGAGAGAATTCTCCTTCATTTAGGCGTAATAGACATTGACTTTGCTATCCGCAAGGATGAACCACCTGCCATTACGGAGACCAGCCAACCGGATGATGTTGATCATTATGAAAAATGGGAGCGATCTAATCGCCTCTGCGTAATGTTCATAAAGACTAAGATCTCGGCTGGCATACGTGGTTCATTGGAGCAATATGACAATGTGCGAGCTTTGATGAAGGCAATTGATGAGCAGTTTGCTACATCAGACAAAGCTTTGGCAAGCACCTTAATAAGGAAGTTTTCATCCATGAAGCTTACCGGAATTCATGGTGTGTGAGAGCACATCATGCAAATGAGGGATATAGCGGCTCAGCTAAAGACTCTTGAGGTTGAGATGTCTAAAACCTTCATTGTGCACTACATCCTTAACACTCTCCCACAACAATATGGACCTTTCAAAATATCCTATAACACAGATAAGGATAAGTGGTCCATCAACGAATTGATGACCATGTGTGTTCAGGAAGAAGGAAGTCTTGTTATGAAAACAGGAGAGAGTTTGCATCTGGCAACTCAAAGGAAGAATAAGAGGTAAGCCAAAAATAAGGGAAAAGGCAAACTGCCTGCACAAGCTGATATCAATAAACAATCTAGGTGCTTATTTTGCAAAAAGAAAGGGCACATAAAAAAGGATTGTCCTAAATATCAGAAATTGCTTGATAAAAAAGGTACTCAATTCTCACTTGTTTGTTATGAATATAATATGGTTGATGTTGAGCATAACACATGGTGGATTGATTCTGGTTCTACAATCCATGTCACTAATTCCTTGCAAGAATTGCAAAACCTAAGGAAGCCAGTGGGAAGTGAGCGGTACATCTATTCAGGTAACAAGATGCGCTCACATGTGGAAGCAGTCGGAACATGCAATTTAGTTTTAAGTAGTGGTTTTATTTTAAAGTTGGAAAAGACATTTTACATTCTTAGTTTTTCTAGGAATTTAATTTCTATTTTAAGGCTTGTACCGTTGGGTTTTTCCTTTAATTTTTTAGACACTATATTTAGTTTGTTTTATAGGTCTAAATTTATTGGAAATGGTACGTTGTCGAATGGTCTTTTCAAAATTAATTTACAAGATAAAGCTTCTTATACTTCTATGCATATTCATGATAATGTTGGCATTAAGAGATGTGTTATGAATGAAGATTCCTCTATGTTATGACACTGTAGGTTGGGTCATATCTCTATTGAGAGAATAAAGAGATTAGTGAATGATGGAGTACTTAGTACTCTAGATTTTACTGACTTTGACACTTGTGTGAACTGCATAAAAGGAAAGCAGACCAATATGTCAAAGAAAGGTGCCAAGAGGAGTTCAGACATATTAGAGATCATATATACAAATATTTGTAGTCTAGACATAGACGCGTATGGTCAAAAGTATTTTATTACTTTTATTGACGATTACTCACGATATATGTATCTCTACTTGCTTCATAACAAAAATGAAGCTATAGATGCGTTTAAGGTATTTAAGGCAGAAGTAGAGAAACAATATGGTAAGCAAATAAAGATAGTGAGATCTAATAGAGGTGGTGAATACTATGGTAGATACACTAAAGATGGACAAGCGCCTGATCCATTTGCGAAGTTTCTTCAAGAACATGGGATAGTTGCCCAGGACACTATGCCGGGTTCTCCTGATCCAAATGGTGTGGCAGAAAGAAGAAACCGAACATTGTTGGATATGGTGCGGAGTATGCTTTAGCAACTCTAAGCTTCCTAAGTCTTTGTGGACTGAAGCTCTTAAGACGGCTGCATATATATTAAACCGAGTTCCAACCAAGGCTGTCTCAAAGACACCATTCGAGTTATGGAAAGGTTGGAAACCAAGTTTGCGACATATACGCGTCTGGGGATGCCCGTCTGAAGTGAGAGTCTATAATCCACAAGAGAAGAAGTTAGACCCAAAGACCATAAGTGGGTATTTCGTTGGTTATGTTGAACGGTCTAAGGGATACAGATTTTATTGTCCATCACATACCACTAGGTTTGTGGAATCAAGGAATGCAAAATTTCTTGAGAATGACTTGATCAGTGGGAGTGATCGAACCTGGAATACCGTTCTAGAGAAAGATCATACAGATGCTCAGGCTTCCACTTCATATGATAGAGTGATTGTTATACGCAACACGCCTACAGTTCAAACGCGTGTTGAACAACAACCAGTCATTTAAGTTCCATAGATTGCTGATCAAGAAGCAGTAGATCCAGCTGAACAACAGATACAAGAACCTGTTGAACAGCCAGTTGATCAACATGCTCCTCAAGAGAATGTTGAACCAGCATTAAGGAGATCTACTAGAGTAAGGCGATCAGCCATTCCTAGTGACTATATTGTGTATCTATAGGAGTCTGACTACAACATTGGAGCCAAAAATGATCTAGAAACATTTTCACAAGCCATGAGTTGTAAGGAATCTAACTTGTGGTATGATGCCATGAAAGATGAGATGAACTCTATGTCATCTAATGGAGTTTGGGATCTTGT